>JZKD02S1999447.1:405131-419641 GCA_000966675.3 Picea glauca
TATGTACTTTGCCCAGGTTGCGAAGGAGTTTCTCTTGGACAAATGATACATACACTGTTACATAGATCCACTTTGTATTGGTCGTGGCTATGTCTTGTCATCTTGTAGATCCACTATGTATTCTTCATGGCTATGATCTTTTCAGGTCATCAGACTATAGATCCACATTGTATCTTTGGTGGCTATACCTTTTTATCAATACAATTATGGATCTGCGGCCATATCTTGCAAGTCTTGATCACCCAAGCATAGGTATGCTTACCTTGGGTTTTGAAACATATCATAATATTTGTTGGATGTTTGTTTGCAGCTTCCGTCAGGTTCTCCGAGTATATACCCTTTCTTGAAAGTCTACAAAGCATTTCAGTTATCAGTTCTCATCTTCTAACTTCATACTTTGGGGGGCAATCTGTTACACATCAACATTACTCGCTTTGATAAGTGTCGCAAGTGTCGCATGTTGCTCGCAAGTGTCACACGTTGCTCGCAAGTGTTGCATGTTGCTCATAAGTGTCGCAAATGTCAAGAAAAGCATACTTCCATAATGATGACACTAAGGAGACACTTAGAATACCTCAAACACCTGATTTGGAGGAAGAAGGATGGTTAAATGAAGTCAGGAATCTCTTACCACCTGAAAGGAGCTCTCAAACTAGGGTTTTAAGGGAGAGCGCTCCCCTATTTCAACCTTAGGAGTGTTGGCGCTCCCCTACAAAGTGATAGGGAGTGTTATAGTGCCCTGATGCCCCTTTTGAGGTAGCGTTGTCTAATCTAGGCAGTAGTTGATCTGTTGAGGAGAATAAGGGGAGGATCTTTCAAGTTTGGAAGGCAGTTGCATTCAAATTCCTAGTTCAATCATGATATTAGGAGAAGATCCCTAATTTGAGGAGGGAATTCCTCAACTTACCCTAAAGATACCTCAAGAGGTTAAGCCTTTCTGAACCTATATAAGCAGGCTTTATGATGGTGAAAAGGAGAAAGAGTTGCAAGCATGAAACCTATGATCTCATAGGAAACACATGGTGAACTGGAGGAGAGTAATCAGTGAAGTTGCTATCATCTAGGTCGTGGATATTTTGAGCAAGGGTTAGACAAAGGGGACTTGACGAAGCTGTCGCATTCGCATCCATGGTTGTAAGTTACTTCTGTCATTGTTCTCACCAATATGACACGCTTGGCTTGTTTCTTTCTAGTTCGTGTTTGATATTACATGAAATTATCGTTGATAGATAGATCTATTTTCGAGCTAATATCAATAGAGTAGGAAGTGGTTGTACTATTGTTTATCTACAGGGCTCATTGAGGAGAGAAATATTGGAGCTCAACTCGAAGTGTGCAGGGACAAACGTCAATAAAAAGGTACTTATGTTCTCCTTCCTCCTCATGCATTAGTTTGTATAGATCTAAAAGGAATTCAGTGACCATGATAAGCACTTTCTGTCTTAGAGTTAAGAGTTTAGCTCTTTGAGGCGATCTACCTGTCCGCAGGGAGATTTTCCTTCAACAAAGAGTGCCATCATTCATGTCAAGTTCTGGTAGTACTCAGCCTGATGATGAAAATGGTCCAATTTGTTTCTCATGGAATGATGCAGGAGCATCGCCCACATCAAATGAGCCAGCATGGAAGCAATTGGACAGCTGGAAAGTGCCAGCCCAAATTTTGAAAGTTCCTTGAAGTTGTTGCGCAATCTTAAATGAAGCCATTAAGACGAGGTGCACTTGTGTAATGTAACGGGACCTTGAGAAACTCCCTCTCTTCCTTAGTAGATAGAAGGAATTTAAAGTAGTTAATGCAAGTAGATAGAATTTAATTCTAGATTAGATAGTTTTAGAACGCAAGAGGGAAATAGAATATAGACACCCTCATTGTGATTTGTAACATTATTCTGAAGAGGAAGAAGAGCAAGAGAATGCAGAGAGCTGTGTAAGAACACCCATGTACAGATATTTGAATTAATAGAAGAGTTGATTCAAATTCATGGTTTTGTGTCTGTTCTCTGTGTATTGATGTTATGCTCATGAATGTTTGCTTCCTGTCATACATTTGCTTTCTATGTTGTGTATATGATTTCATGCCTTGATTTTGAAGTCTGAAAGGGTGAAGGAATGAGTTTCAATTGTTTCTCTATCTGAGCAAGAGTACCTACAAGGAGTGCAGTTGAAGTTGTCCGCAAGGAGTGCGTTGACAAAAAGGATCAGGTAGTTTATATTTTGTTCTCATTCACCCACAAGTGCAGACAGGCATAGGAGTCGTGCAAGGAGTGCGTAGGCCAAAGGAAGTTTAGGGTTGTGAACCTGAGTAAGTGTTGAAGGACTGCTACTGCAAGTGTGCGTAGAGTCGAAGTATTCAAGCACTTGAAAGTGTTTGAAGGTTTCTGCAAGGAGTGCGAGCAAGAGGTTTCTTTCTGAGAACTTGAAGCCGTAGAAAAGCTCAGGAGGTATAGAACCTTCGACTAAACACCAAGACAAGCACAGGGAGCTTGTGCCAGGAAGTGTTTAAACAGATGTTGCAAGTTTGTGTGTAGGTAGACGTGTTCCACGGAGGAACACTTGAGTCTGTGCGCAGATTTCATTAAAGACGGACGGACGGTTGGAATCCTCCGAGGAGGATTCACGATATCCCGTGAGTCATCAGATCTCAAGGAGGTGCAGGGGAGATACTGCAAGTATCCCCAAGAGGTTAAAAGCTCAGGAGGGGCAAGGTCGTTGATCCGAGTCATAAAAGGAACACCGGATCTGCTCATGGATTGTCATATCGGGGTTTTGGTGATTGAAACTCCATAATATTGCAAAGGGAGTCACGAAATCATGATACGCAATATCCCGACGACTACGAGAACGATGTGGGGGCACAGGAGTCGGTAAGCGGATAGGTGGCACATTGTATGTCAGGATTTCGTGAGTAGAAGGACTGAGAACTTGGTGTCAAGGGTCACGAAGCGCAATGACACGAGAGGCGGTGAAGTGGCGAGAAGACTAGGAGTTGTCCATCTAAGGAGGACAGGTGGCAGAGATTGAGAGATCTCGTGGACTCATAAGTTCGTAAGGTGAGAGACCAAGCATTGGGTACTCCATGTCGCGAAGGTGCGAGGAGCTAGGAAGAAGGATAGTCATTGGATCTAGGTCGTAGGAGGACCGTTGGATTAGAAACCCCATCGCCTATCGCACATTTGGGGGTTCGGAGGTTGAGAGGGGTCACTTTCGACATCAGAAGTCATGAAGTGTCGAGAGTCGAGGCTCGTGTGGACACGTGGCAAAGCCATAAGGTGGGACCCACGTGGTTGACAGGTGGACACACATTGCCTAGATAAAGGAGTCAACACTCTGTTGAATTCTTGCATCTCAGGGATTCATGGGATAAGAGTGTGAAGGCTCGATGCTTCAACCTATGAGGTTGTGAATAGCGAAAAGCGTCAAGGGAGGAGTCAACCCAGCGATGACCTATCGCATCTCAGGAGCTCGTAATAAGAGGGCACAAGAGTTCAACTCACGAACTCACAAAGGTCCAAGTTGCGAGAGGCCCTAACATTCAAGCCCTAGCCTATGGTTACATGTGGGGAGGGTGTTGACAACGAAAGTAGCCATAACCATATCGTTGGTTTGGGTATCGCAAAATTTGGAAGGAAGAGTCGGAAGCTTCGACTCATGAACTAGTGAGATCGCGAGAATTAGTTCGATCTCGTGATTGTAAAGAGGATATCCCGTGGATAGGTTGTTGTGGGTACGGATTTCCCGACAGGGAATTAGAAGAGCCTTAGTGTTCTTCGGGCCAGTAGAGAAGAGAAGATCCTATGAGAAGACATGCTTGTGAGCGCGCCTGCGTCAAAGTGGTATCAGAGCACAAAAAGGTTCTTTTCTTTCTGTAGCAGAGAAGAGGAGAATTCTCCATGCCGCTGAGAAGAGATAAACAGTCACCCAATCCAGAGGATAGGGATATGCCATGAAGAAGAGGTCAATAGATGGAAGATCTAGCCATAGAGAGACAAATGTGTGACCTCTGAGCTAGACTCGAAGACATGGATACATTGCAGAGACGCACAGCCAGTGCAGGGGATCTGAGTGATTCCGAGAGTGAAGTTGAGGCTGAACAAGAAGAGGAAGTTGCAGCTGAAGATGCATCAAACGAGCGTTTGATCAAAGCTATTGCCAGGATGGGTGCAAGAGAAAAGATGGACATTCTAGTTTATGAGGGGAACTTGGATGCAGAGGAGCTTCTAGACTGGATCAGATATCTAGACACATACTTCGACTATGAAGATGTCGAAGAGGACAACAAAGTTAGGCATGCTATCACTAGATTGAAGGGACATGCAGCATTGTGGTGGGATGAACTACAAGCTAACAGACGCTGCAAAGGCAAGAAGAAAATTAAGAGCTGGGATAGGATGATCACGAAGATGAAGGCAAAATTCATCCCGAGGGACTATCAAATTTCTATGTTTAGGAGAATGCAGAACCTGAGACAGAAGTTGATGATAGTGAAGGAATACACTGAGGAATTCTATAAACTGGACATCAGAGCAGGTCATCGGGAGAGCGATGATGAAAAAGTTGCCAGATATATGAATGGCCTGAGATATGATATCCATGATGAGATGATCATGGTAACCATCTGAACGGTGGAACATGATTATCAAATGGCTTTGAAAGAAGAAGAGAAGTTGAACCAAAAGAAGAGTCAGAGGGGCCAAGGCAGGAGCCAGCCCAGAGGCAAGTTAGTTGCCCAGGAAAGAAACCAGAAGCCCAAAGAGGAATGGAAGAAACCTCAGGGTAAAGTTGAGAGAGGTGGCACCTCACAGAGAGGGCCATATGTTGAACAGCAAGGGCAGCATAATAATTAGAGAAGAGATTATGCTGACATCAACACTTTTCCTCGTACTAGAGGCAGAGGAAGAGGAAGAGGTGGAGTAATCACATGCTTCACATGTGGGAAGAACGGGCACAAGTATTATGAGTGTCCAGCTAAAAAGAAAGAAACTAGAGAGGCTCACATCACTGAGGCACAAAGGCGATATGTTGAAGCAGAAGATGTTGAAGGTGGAAGATCGCTCATGATGCGAAAAGTCCTTTTGACGCCCGAGAAGGAGGTGGAAAGTTCAGTCCAAAGGACCAGACTTTTTAGGACTGCTTGCAAGACCAAGAATAGTGTATGCAAGGCCATTGTGGACAGTGGTAGCATGGACAATCTCATTTCTACAGAGATGGTAGAGAAGCTGGAGCTGGAGATGACTGTTCATCCAAGCCCATACAGAGTTTCATGGCTACAGAAAGGACACCAGGTAACTGTCACTAAACAATGCTTGGTTGAATTCAAGATAGGAGGATATAATGATAAGATCTTATGTGATGTCATTCCTATGGATGTTTTTCATCTATTGTTGGGTAGACCATGGAAATATGACAAAAATGTGATTCATGATGGACGGATGAACACATACACCCTGGAGAAGAATGGGAGGACACACATGTTGCTTCTGATAAAGGATAAGGAGGTGAAGACGGAAGTAAGAAACACAGTACTTCTCATGAGTGGGAAGGAACTTCTTACAGAGGTTAAGAAGAAGGAGGATCCACAGTTCATTGTGGTTAAGAATTTGAGGATTGTTTTGACCAGCACAAGAGTGGATGATTTGCCAGAGGAGATTCAGGAACTGCTGGGAGAGTTCACCGATATAGTCATGGATGAATTACCTCGTTCGTTACCACAGATCAGGAGTGTGAGTCATCATATTGACCTCATACTAGGAGCCAGTTTTCCAAACAAATTCGTGTACAAATTGACACCACAAGAGAATGAAGAAGTTAAAAGACAAGTCCAGGAGCTGTTGGACAAAGGTTTGGTCAGGGAAAGCTTGATTCCATGTGTTGTTCCAACAGTACTCAGTCCAAAGAAAGATGGAGGCTGGAGGATGTGTATTAACTTGAGGGAGATTAACAAGATAACCATTAGGTACAGATTTCCATTGCTGAGAATGGATGATCTGATGGATTGCTTGAGTGGAGCAAAGTATTTTTCAAAGATTGATTTGAAGAGTGGATATCACCAGATTCGCATGAGAGAGGATGATGAATGGAATACAACATTCAAAACCAATGAAGGGTTGTATGAATGGCTTGTTATGCCATTTTTCTTAACAAATGCACCGAGTACCTTCATGAGGTTGATGAACGAAGTCCTGAAGGAGTTCATCGGGAAATTTGTCATTGTGTATTTGGATGACATACTAGTTTTCAGTAAAACAGCAGTGGAGCATCTGAATCATTTGGCTACAGTGATGCAGAAATTGCAGCAGGAGAAGCTGTTGATAAATATGAAGAAGTCCTCATTCATGAAGACAGAGCTCATTTATTTGGGATTTGTTATTTCGGAAAATGAGTTGAGGATGGATCCAGATAAGGTGGAGGTAATCAAGAATTGGCCATCACCGAAGAACATATTTGAGGTGAGAAGTTTTCATGGATTGGCTAGTTTCTACTGAAAGTTCATTAGGAATTTCGGTGGAATTAGCACAACAATGATGGATACAGTGAAGAAAAGACACAAATATTTTCATTGGACAGAAGAGGCTGAGAAGAGTTTTAATCTGTTGAAGAGGAAAATTACGGAACAACCAGTTTTGGTGTTGCCGGATTTCCAAAAAACATTTCAGGTGAAATGCGATGAAAGTGGATTTGCAATAGGGGCAGTCTTGAGTCAGGAAGACAGGCCGATAGCGTACTTTAGCAAGAAGTTGAATGAGGTGAAATTGAAGTACTCCACATATGATAAGGAATTCTATGCTGTCATACAGGCATTGAAGAATTGGAGGCATTACTTGATCCCAAAAGAGTTTGTTTTGTACAGTGACAATCATGCACTGTAGTTTGTGACTCAATAGGAAAAGTTGAATCAGAAACTTGTCAAATGGGTTGAGTATATGCAGAATTTCACATTTGTGATAAAACATATTTATGGTACTGCTAACAAATTTTTTGATGCTTTGAGTAGGAAGTGTTTGCTATTGCAGGAGTTCTGAGTCAAAACATTGGGTTTTGATGATCTCAAGGACATGTATGCATATGATCAAGATTTTGGAGAGGCGTATGAAGCAGATGAGAATCCAATTCTCAGAGATAGCAGCAAATGGGCCAAATACATGATCTAGGAAGGATTTCTCTTTAAGGGCAATAAGCTATGTATTCCAAAATGCTCCATGAGGGAGAACTTGCTGAAAGAGAAACACAGTGGAGGATTGGTCGGACATTTTGGTCATGACAAAACGTTCACAAAGTTGAGAGAATTATACTTTTGGCCAGGGATGTGAGCAGATTTCAAGAGATTCATGGACAGATGCATAATTTTTCATCATTCGAAGGGAAGAAAGCAGAATCCAAGGTTTTATCAACCATTTCCCATACCTGAAAGGTCGTGGGATGCGATTAGCATGGATTTCATATTGGGGTTGCCAAGAACACAAAGAGGTGTTGATTCAATCTTTGTGGTGGTGGATAGATTTTCCAAAATGGCACACTTCATTCTATGTCAGAAGACCAACGATGCAACTCACATCACGAACCTATTTTTCAAAGAGGTCATTCAACTTCATGGGTTGCCGAGGAGTATAGTTTCGGATAGAGACACGAAACTCATAGGGCATTTTTGGAGAACCTTATGGAAGAATATAGGAACTAATTTGGCATTTAGTTCAGCTTATCATCCTCAAACAGATGGACAGACATAAGTGGTAAACAGAAGTTTAGGAGATTTAATGAGAAGCTTGGTGACAGAGCACCACAGCAGTTGGGACAATATATTGTCGCAAGTAGAGTTTGCATATAACGACTCAGTCAACATGAGCACAAGGCAGAGTCCATTTCAAGTTGTCTATGGCGTGCAATCAAGAGGAATTTATGAACTGGGGGATTCAGAATAGACTGCGACTAGGAGCGCTAGTGCAGAAGAATTCATAGAGGCGATGAAAGAACTTCACAGCCAGGTGAAGGAGTGACTACAGAATTCAAGCCAGGAGTACAAGCGTAGAGCAGATCAGCATAGAAGACAACTTCAGTTTGAGGTTGGTAACTTAGTTCTAGCACACTTGATAAAGGAAAGGTTCCTGAGAGGAACATATAATAAGATGAAGATGAAGAAAATCGGGCCATGTGGGGAAAATGCTTACGAGATTAAATTACCCGATGGGATCGGAATTTCTTCAATATTCAATATCTCCTATTTGTACCCATATAAGCCTGAAGAAACAGAGACTGGAAATGAGCAGCCAGTGATCCAGTGGATGAAGCAAATGCCGGTTGTGGATAAGCCACAGATGGAGTGCATACTGGACAAGAGAGTCAGTAAAAAGACCAGAAGAAAAGAATACTTTGAGTATCTGGTCAAGTGGAAGAGCTATCCAGTTGAAGATGCCAGCTGGGAAAGCAAGGCAGAGATACAAAAGCGTGGACATACTGTGCATGAGCTCATGGACAGGAGCCCATCAAAATTTTCAAGCGAAGCAATATGATGCAGGAGCATCGCCCACATCAAAAGAGCTAGCGCGGAAGCAATTGGACAGCTGGAAAGTGCCAGCCCAAATTTTGAAAGTTCCTTGAATTTGTTGTGCAATCTTAAATGAAGCCATTAAGATGAGGCACACTTGTGTAATGTAACGGGACCTTGAGCAACTCGCTCTCGTCCTTAGTAGATAGAAAGCATTTAAAGTAGTTAATGCAGGTAGATAGAATTTAATTCTAGATTAGACAGTTTTAGAATGCAAGAGAGAAACGGAATATAGACACCCTCATTGTGCATTGTAACATTATTCTAAAGAGGAAGAAGAGAAAGAGCATGCAGGGAGCTGTGTAAGAACACCCATGTACAAATATTTGAATTAATAGAAGAGTTGATTCAAATTCATGGTTTTGTGTTTGTTCTCTGTGTATTGATGTTATGCTCATGAATGTTTTCTTCCTATCATACATTTGTTTTATATGCTGTGTATATGATTTCATGCCTTGAGTTTGAAGTCTGAAAGGGTGAAGGAATGAGTTTCAATTGTTTCTCTATCTGAGAAAGAGTTCCTGCAAGGAGTGTAGTCAAATTTGTCTGCAAGGAGTGCGTTGACAAAAAGGCTCAGGTAGTTTAGATTTTGTTCTCATTCACCCACAAGTGCAGACAGGCATAGGAGCCATGCAAGGAGTGCACAGGCAAAAGGAAGTTCAGAGTTGTGAACCTGAGTAAGTGTTGAAGGACTATTGTTGCAAGTGTGCGCAGAGTTGAAGTATTCAAGCACTTGAAAGTGTTTGAAGGTTTCCGCAAGGAGTGCGAGCAAGAGGTTTATTTCTAAGAACTTGAAGTCATGGAAAAGCTCAGGAGGTATAGAACCTTCGAGAAAACACCAAGACAAGCACAGGGAGCTTGTACTGGGAAGTGTTTAAACAGACATTGCAAGTTTGCGTGCAGGTAGATGTGTTTCATGGAGGAACACTTGAGTCTTTTCGCAGATTTCATTAAAGACGGACGGATGATTGGAATCCTCCGAGGAGGATTCGCGATATCTCATGAGTTATCAGATCTCAAGGAGGTGCAGGGGAGATACTGCAAGTATCCCTGAGAGGTTAAAAACTCAGGAGGGGTAGGGTCATTGATCTGAGTCATAAAAGGACCGTCGGATCTGCTCGTGGATTTGCATATCGGGGTTTTGGGGATTGAAACTCCGTAATATTTCAAAGGGAGTCGCAAAATCATGATACCTGATATCCCGACGACTGTGAGAACAGTGTGGGGCCACAGGAGTCGACAAGCGGACAGGTGGCACATCGTATGTCAAGATTTCATGAGTAGAAGGACTGAGAACTTGATGTCAAGGGTCGCTAAGCACGAGGACACGAGAGGTGGAGAAGTGGCGAGAAGACCAGGAGCCGTCCATATGAGGAGGACAGGTGGCAGAGATCGAGAGATCTCGCTGACTCAAAAGTTCACAAGGTGAGAGACCAAGCATTGGGTACTCCAAGTCGTGAAGGTGCGAAGAGAGAGGAAGAAGGATAGCCATTAGATCTGGGTCATAGGAGGACCATTGGATCGGAAACCCCATCGCCTATTGCACATTCGGGGGTTTGGAGGTTGAGAGGGGTCACGTTCGACATCAAAAGTCACGAAGTGTCAAGAGTCGAGGCTTGTGTGGACATGTGGCAGAGCCATAAGGTGGGACCCGTGTGGTTGACAGGTGGACATGTGTTTCCTGGAGAAAGGAGTCAACACTCCCTTGAATTCTCGCATCTCGGGGATTCGCAGGATAAGAGTGTGAAGGCTCGATGCTTCAACCTGTGAGGTTGGGAATAGCAAAAAGCGTCAAGGGAGGAGTCAACCCGCTGTTGACCTATCGTGTCTCGGGAGATCATAACAGGAGGGCACGAGAGTTCAACTCACGAACTCATGAAGGTGCGAGTTGTGAGAGGCGCTGACATTCAAGATCTAGCCTATGGTTACATGTGGGGAGGGAGCTAACAAGGAAAGGAGCCATAACCGTATCGTCGGTTCGGGTATCGCAAAATTTGGAAGGAAGAGTCGGAATCTTCGACTCACGAACTATAGAGATCGCGAGAATTAGTCCGATCTCCTGATTGTAAAGAGGAGATCCTGTGGAGAGGTTGATGTGGGTACGGATTTCCCGACAGGGAATTAGAAGAGCCTTAGTGTTCTTCGGGCCAGTAGAGAAGAGAAGATCCTATGAGCGGACATGCTTGCGAGTGCGCCTGCATCATGGAAGTTGCCTCCTCTTCATCATTCCTTTCTCTGTCAAGTGTGGCATTTGTAATGGCCATTCCAACTCGAATGATCTCGGTCATCTTAGCATGATTTGTATCAAATAGTGTTTCTTCCATGGTTATGAATAGAGTGTTATCCAAGGTGAGCTTTATTTTCTTGACCATCATTTTCATCAAGGATTTTTTGTTCCTGTCATAAGAAATGGCCTGCATGTTAGTGATTTCATCCACAGTCTCTGGAATATGCTGACTTCCCAGGACAATGTATTTCCCAGGTTTTCTGGTGTGTAGAGATGCTCCATGGTATCTTCTTGTGCTAGTTCTTGTTCTGTTTCATGGCTAGGAACACTCAACTCCTTGGCAGGGGATTTTCTTGGATGCTCTATAGGTGGTCCATCCTGTATAGTCTCAATGATCAGATGCATCTTCACTCCAGATGAGGGAGTAGGAGGAATCTCACTACCAATTGAAGGTTCAGCTGGGGGGGTGCCAATTTTTGGTAGCTTCATTGTTCCTCCTTTTTCACCTATGTCCTTGTTGGGATCTAAATATGTCCTCAAATATAACCTCTATGCATCATCCGAAGGTAGGCACTGACACTTCCTATAAAGGGAACAACAATCATAACAAGGGAACATCATTAGTTACATTGGGCCAAACTAATGTTGAATTAATTGCATTATAATATTTTCCCAACTATTTAATTTGTCAATCTGAGGTTCGTAAATGTACGAACCACACACAAAGTATATGCAATATTGAAGTGAAACAGATCTAATATAATGTTTAAGCTACAACTGAAATTGAATCATTAATCTAATGCAGGAAATTGAAACACAGGACTGAAATTGAATCATTAATCTAATGCAGGAAATTGAAACACAGGACTGAAATGAAATTTCATAAATAAAATTATTCTAGGAATGGGAAATTGCATGAAGGAAATTAATATAGGAATGGAGAACTACATGAAGGAAATTAATATAGGAATGGAGAACTACATGAAAGAAGAGCATATACAACATGTGAAAACTTGAATGACACAACAACATATGTGAGCTCACGCCAATGAAGCAATCTTACATTACAATAACCAAATCAATCTTCGTAACATAATAATGAAAGCATGGAAACCAAAACTATGAATCAAAGCTAAGAATACCTTTCTCTTTCAAACCCTAATGACTACCATTAATGACTACTCTAATAGCTCTAATTAACCCTCATGAAGAGAGAGCACTCTCTTTTATACATGAGATCCTTGAAGATAAGATAACCATCTCATAATTACAGATCCACTATTCTCGCAACTATTTTCCCATTATTACAAAATATAATCCCTTCAAATCCTCACACATATCTCTCATACATCTTGGATAAGATATGTTATCCAAATCTCCATGATCTTCTCCTTGGAATAGGCTTGAATTATCTCCTCAAATATTGAAATGGTGGAGGAAGTATTCGAGAAGTCCTTTTGAATTAATCCTTCACATATTCCTACACATTACAAAGCTCACACATTTTTGAGATATATATGAAAACATGTCAATTTTCTAATATTTAATCACAAATTCCCTTTTAATACTTAAATGAATAAAGTGGAGAATAATAAGGTGAAACCCAAATGTATTTATGAAAATGATGTCATGAAAGGTTAATGGGGCGATGAAATGTGAAGAATAATGAAGGGAAAGGTGGATGAAAATAGGACATTTATGAGCCCCAACATACCCCCCAACTTAACTTGTTGCATGTCCTCATGCAACAATGCATGGATATTCTCAAGAAATTTTGGCATCTGAATGTTGGCTTTGAGTGATGATAATGAATGTTTCAGGGATGGGATTTATATGAGTAACAACTGACATTTTCTTATGGTTGGTTCTTGTGTGACAACCATGAATATAAAGAATGTTGGTTCTTGTGTTAACAACATTCATTTCGTTATTTTTTCTCTTGTTGTTATGATAATAATTTGCCCATATTCTTACTGGAAAATATATGTTATTAATGTGCATAAGGAAACATCACTGAGTATAAGAAAGCTCTTTTTTTTTATATCTGTGAATCATGCCAATATGTATATCAGTGCTTATAAAGAAAAGTGCAACAGAGTATCGTTGGAAAATAAATGTTCATAAATGGTAAATGAGACAAAAAATGGAATGATGGTCATGGAAAAATAGAGTGATGATAGTGAATAAAGTCCCCTACCCCCCAACTAAATTGGTTGCATGTCCTCATGCAACATGGCATAAGTCATAGAAGTGAAAAGGAAAGGGAACTTGGTGAGGGAATTTTCCAAATTATTCATTGCTAGCAATTGAGGGATTACATGATTAAAGTTTAGAAAATAACATACCTCCACTTACCCAAAATGTTGATGAACTATGCAATAGGAATATGGCTGATGCGACTGTTGGAGAATGGAAGATGTCACTGCTACAGGATCATGTGAAAAGTGATTGTTGTTGTAGTTGCAACTACTGTCTACTGGATCAGAGAATGTGAAGTAGAGGAATATGAAGTGTTGTTGAATGAATCATGGAAAAGAAGAAGTACGAATGTGGAATTGTGGTACTCTCATATAGCTGAAAAATACTGCGAATGGAGTCATGAAAAAGTGTATAGTCTTCACCCACTGCTAAACCCGATGGTACAATTGTAGTAATGCAAATGAATGTGTCGATGTCGAGCATGAAAATAAGTCATTGGATTACCAGCCATTGATGAATATCGTTAACCAATGCGATGCAAACTCACCATTGATGTCAATGAGTGCCAAGGTACCCGAGTACATCTTGTGAAGTGTGAATGAATGAGCTTATGTTGAGCCACTTGCAAGATTTGACGATCAAGGGACACTGATGTATTCCCATGATTGTCAGTGAGAGAACTTGCCATTAAGGCATGCAAGCCTCTAGGTACTCAAATGGACTCTAGTCTATATCCCAGATAAGGATCTAAGGTCGATGGGGAAAGACTTGTTGAAAGGTGGGCCTTAAGGAATCCCACATCAGTCAACACATGTTTGTAAAAATATTGGTAGGACTATAGAAAAGATCTCAATAGAAACAATGTGTATGGAAAGGAGAATAAGGCAATGTAGTCACGGAAAGGGAGCTGGATAGTTTTATTGACAAGGAAAAATGAACTGAAAAAGATAAAGAGATGTATGCGGCTCAGAAAAGTAGGCACGTGTGAAGCCATGAAGGATAAGGAAATGATAGACTTCAACAAAGGGATGACCAATGTGCTTTGAAGCAAAAATGTGCATAAATATTCATGATGTAATGGGTTTATGAAAGGGTTTATGTGTAACAACAAATGTCATGATGTTTACGATGAGTAACAACTGCTTCAAGCAGTCAACAAAGCATGCTCTTTTTTTCGGAAAAGTTTCTATGATTATTGAAACTCACTTCTGCAAGAAGTTTGATCGTCTTTGAACCTGTAAAATGTTATCACTAATCTGCAGCAAATAGTGTGAGAATATCGAAAACATAAAGTGTAGAAATTAATACTAACACTATCAACCAAATGAAAAAATTGAAATGTGTTTTTACCGGTTGGTGATAGCACATTTTTGACAATCCTCTTCGTGAATACCTGGTGAAGTGACTTAACAATAATTTTGGCATAACAAGATAAAATCATGATTCCAATGATGTTTTTAGGAAATGTGAAAATCCATTTGCAAAAGTTTTTATTTTTTACAATATTTTGATTTTTATTATTTGTTTTCATTTTTTAGAGGTTATATA
>JZKD02S1999447.1:419691-443156 GCA_000966675.3 Picea glauca
TTTTATTTCTTTTCATAGTTTGATAATTTTTATTGTCTTTGTATTACATATCAAAGGAAAATACAAAAAGAAAAATAGAAATGATACTAACGGACAACAAAATGCATAACAGATCATTGCCAAATCTTGGTGAAGTTTCCCATGTTCAAAAGGTTGTGCGTAGAAAGTGTATTAAATCACCGAAAATATGGAATAAAGAGTGGCATGGATGGGGTTTGACCCAATAACCTCCGCCCATAAAATCAGATCTATTACACCCAGTTCTTATTACTGTGATATTGCATTCGAATTTTTATTATTATTATTATTGTTTTTGTTGTAGGCTGCTACAACAAACTTCAGAGACGATTTTCTCACAAACTATAAATTGGATTCAGTTGGAATTTTGTGGGAAAGTTCCTATGGTCCCAATACTTCTGCACGCCAAAAATCAGAGCCATCCGATGCACAGATCTCGAGATATAAGAGAAATGGTTGGAAGTGATGATGTTGAGTTTCTAGAAAACCATGTACTAGGTTTGGCTGAAATCTTATGGGAAGGTTCCTATGGTCTCAATACTTCTGCATGCCAAAACTCAGAGCCATATGATGCATAGATCTCGATATATAAGAGAAATGGTTGAAGGTGACTATATTGATTTTCTCGAAAACCGTGTACTAAGTTGTTCTGCAATTTACTGGGTTTTTTTATCATGACATAATGCACTTCCTGTCCAAAAATCATAAGAAACCATATCCCCATTTGTGAGATATCTTCAGTTCAATTTATGCGTTTTGTTTTTTGTTTTTTTATTTTATTTTTATTTTTTCTGTATATTTTTTTAAAAGTAAAACTAGAAATTTTATTAGAATTTGAGACAAATCAAATTGAATAAAATTCTATTAGCAAATGGAGACAAATTAATTTTGAAATTTGAAGACAAAATTGATTTAGATATTTTGTTCAAATCTTCAACAGTACCAAATCATTCATGAAAACAACTCATAGCCATTTCTTTGATTTCTACTTTCTGATCTTCCATATTGCAACAAGGCGCAAGAAGAGAGCATACTTATTCGAAACAAAAACAAGAACTGGAAAACAAAAGCATGGTTTTATTCATTTACCCTACCTACTATATGCTAATTAGATTTAACAATTAGTTACGTGTAATTAAACTTCCAGTGGATCCATTCACATAACAATAGTAAAATTATATTCATTCTCATTTTTACGCATGAAAAATAGAAATCTCCAAAAAAGAATAGATTGAATTGTTGTGACTTTGATTTCAATGAATAAAAAAAAAACCGAAATTTATCTAATCTAGTATTTACTTGGAACCATTGCTCGCTAAGGCTTTCATAGGCACGTTGTTCCTCACTCAGATCATGTTGTAACTCCTCGTTGTCCTTCTCAATCTCTTGCTCACCTAATTGTTCTTTATTAAATATGCAGGATTCTTCGTATGTATATTCTTCGTTCACCTCAGGGGGACTAAATAAGATTTCATCTTCTGTCAAGATCTCCTCTTCCATAGAAGAGGAGATGCCGACTTTTGTTAGGATCTGAGTGAACTATTCCAAGCTTAAATTCATTGTTAAACCATTTTGTTAAAGATATTCTTACAACACCCAAAACTGAAATCTGAATGAAAAAAAAAAAAAAACTTAAATAAAAGCACTCTTACTGAAACAAAAAAAAATTACTCTTCACAGTTGCAAAAATTAAAATGTTCTTGATAGTTGGTAGGGACAGTGAGGAGTCTCCTTTCACAAGCTTCTATGACCCTTAGAACCAACACATGTAGATCACACTTGCAAAAATTAAACACTCTTGCATGAATTGAAATTTGCAGAAATTGAAACTACTTTTACCTAGTTGGTAGGGAGAACATGAGGATTCTCCTCTCATGAGATTCTACGACCCCTTACCAACACGTCTAGATCACACTTGCATGAATTAAACACTCTTGCATAAATTGAAACTACTTTTACCTAGTTGGTAGGGAGAACATGAGGAGTCTCCTCTCATGAGATTCTATGACCCCTTACCAACACGTCTAGATCACACTTGCATGAATTAAACACTCTTGCATAAATTGAAATTTATAGAAATTGAAATTACTTTTACCTAGTTGGTAGGGAGAACATGAGGAGTCTCCTCTCACGAGCTTCTATGACCCCTTACCAACACATCTAGATCACACTTGCATGAATTAAAATGAAAAATAAACTAATACCTCAGTCCATCATGCTTCCCCAGCAACGACGCCAAAATGTTGGGCTCTAAATATGTCCTGAAATATAACCTCTATGCATCATCCGAAGGTAGGCGCTGGCACAAGCATTTTACTTGTCACCTACGTAGGTTCTTACCTTTCCTTTTCAATACCCGTTCTCTAGAGATGCAACACCTGTAAAGGAACAACAATCATAAAGGGAACGACAATTGTTCTATTCAAATGAATGACACTTCCTGTAAAGGGAACAACAATCATAACAAGGGAACATCAGTCATTACATTGGGCCGAACAATCATAACAAGGGAACATCAATCGTTTCATTTAATTAATTTCATTGTATTATTTGCCCAACTATTTAATTTTTCAATCTAAGGTTCGTAAACTTACGAAGCACACACAAAGTATATGCAATATTGAAGAGAAACTAATCTAATCTAATGTTTAAGCTACGACTAAAATTGAATCATTAATCTAATGCAAGAAATTGAAACACACGACTGAAATTGAATCATTAATCGAATGCAGGAAATTGAAACACATAACTAAAATGAAATTACGTAAATGAAATTAATCTAGGAATGGGAAATTGTGTGAAGGAAATCAATCTAGGAATGGAGAACTACATGAAGGAATAGTGTATACAATATGTGAAGAGTTGAATGACACAACACCATATGTGAGCTTACGCCAATGAAGCAATGTTACATTACAATAACCAAATCAATCTTCATAACATAATAATGAAAGCATGAAAACCAAAACTATTAATCAAAGCTAAGAATCCCTTTCTCTTTCAAACCCTAATGATTACCATTAATGACTAGTCTAATAGCTCTAATTACTCCCCTCATCAAGAGAGAGCACTCTCTTTTATACATGAGATCCTTGAAGATAAGAAAACCATCTCATAATTACAGATCCACTATTCTCTAAACTATTTTCCCATTATTACAAAATATAATCCCTTCAAACCCTCACACATATCTCTCATACATCTTGAATAAGATATGTTATCCAATTCTCCATGATCTTCTCCTTGGAATAGGCTTGAATTATCTCCTCTAATCTTGAAATGGTGGAGGAAGTATTCGAGAATTCCTTTTGAATTAATCCTTCACATATTCCTTCACATTACAAAGCTCACACATTTTTGAGATATATATGAAAACATGTCAATTTTCTAATATTTAATCACAAATTCCCTTTTAATACTAAAATGAATAAAGTGGAGAATAATAAGGTGAAACCAAAATATATTTATGAAAATGATGTCATGAAAGGTTAATGGGGAGATGAAATGTGAATAATAATGAAGGGAAAGGTGGATGAAAATAGGACATTTATGAGCCCCAACATACCCCACAGCTTAACTTGTTGCATGTCCTCATGCAACCATACATGGATCTTCTCAAGAAATTTTGGCATCTAAATGTTGGATTTGAGTGATGATAATGAATGTTTCCAGGATGGGATTTATATGAGTAACAACTAACATTTTCTTATGGTTAGTTCTTGTGTGACAACCATGAATATAAAGAATGTTGGTTCTTATGTTCACAACATTCATTTCGTTATTTTTTCTCTTATTGTTATGATAATAATTTTCCCATATTCTTACTGGAAAATATATGCTATCAATGTGCATAAGGAAACATCACCGAGTATAAGAAAGCCCTTTTTTTGTATATTTGTGAATCATGCCGATATGTATATCAATGCTTATAAATCAAAGCGCAATAGAGTATCGTTGGAAAATAAATGTTCATAAATGGTAAATGAGACGAAAAATGGAATGATGGTCGTGGAAAAATGGAGTGATGATAGTGAATCAAGTCCCCTACCCCCCAACTAAATTGGTTGCATGTTCTCATGCAATGTGGCATAAGTCATAGAAGTGAAAAGGAAAGGGAACTTGGTGAGGGAATTTTCCAAATTATTCATTGCTAGCAGTTGAGGAATTGCATGATTAAAGTTTAGAAAATAACATACCTCCACTTACCCAAAATGTTGATGAACTATGCAATAGGAATATGGATGGTGCGACTGTTGGAGCATGGAAGATGTCACTGCTGCAAGATCATGTGAAAAGTGATTGTCATTTTAGCTGCAATTGTTTTCTGCTGGATCAGAGAATGTGAAGTGGAGGAATCTGAAGTGCTATTGAATGACTCATGGAAAAGACGAAGTATGAAAGTGGAACTGTGGTACTCTCATATAGCTGAAAAATACTATTGCAATTGCTGATGGATTCATGAAAAAGTGTATAGTCTTCACCCGCTGCTAAAACCGATGGTACAATTCTATTCATGTGAATGAATGTGTCGATGTTGAGCATGAAAAGAAGTCACTGGATTACCAACCATTGATGAATGTTGTTAACCAATGCGAGGAAAACTCACCATTGATGTCAATGAGTGCCAAGGTACCCGAGTACATCTTGCGAAGTGTGAATGAATGAGCTGATGTCGAGCCACTTGAAAGATATGAAGATCAAGGGACATTGATGTATTCCCATGATTGTCATAGAGATAACTTGCCATTAAAGCATGCAAGAATCTAGGTACTCAAATGGACTCTAGTCTATATCCCAGATAAGGGGTTGAGGTCGATGGAGCAAGACTTGTTGAAAGGTGGGCCTTAAGGAATCCCACATCAGTGTTGGCACAGGGGCAGACCTAGGGTTAAATGCTACAATAGCACACCAACAAAACCCTAGCTATCGGCCCTTTCAGCAACACCTGCGAAGCAGATGAAGTCTCCCCTGAGGTAGAGGGAGGGGTGGTTGCAGGAATCAAGTGTCTGCAACCTTAGTTGGGACACAGATCTGTGATTATAACACTTAGCAATCATCTAGCATAGATTATTCATCAATATTCAACCCTCGTGATACTTCGCAGATGGCACAGAGCATTGCAGTATGTACTTAGATCTAAGATAATTCAGTACTTAGCCACAACAAGATCATATTAAGCACTAAGCATCTTACATACTAGAGCTAATATTCATTCATATCCTAGAAGCACAAATCATAAATAGATATATCTAAACACATCAAGCACCTAGCAAAGAAATAGACAAACACATCAGGTCGAGGCACAAAGCACAACACACAGATTTACTATGGTTCACCCCCACCCTGGGGCTACGTCCACAAAGTCTTCTTCTTTATTAACTTCAGTTAATCAAGTTACAACACATAGCCATCCGAATTCCTCTTCACATAGGACAGAATATCTGCGCATCTCACTAGATCCTTCTTCCTTGCACTATAGCACAAAGCCTTCTACAATCTCTCACAGGGACTTTCACTCGGCTCTGCAAGTCTTACACAAATATGCACAAATCCTTGATCACATAGATTCAACCCTTGGCACTTAGCCTACATAACATAGATATATCATCTCCTCTATATGGCCTAGACATCTATATATATACAAAATAGGCCTAAACATGGGTAAACCCATGGGCCGACATCCCAATCCCATTACAATATCCCCAAAAACCCAAAAAGGACCCAAAAAGGGGTCTATCTTCCATGATTTCCACTTCGTGTTGCACTCCCTCTTTGACAAGTCGTCGAAGTCCCAAAGATGGTCAAATATGACCAAGTGTTCCTCAAAAATTGGTCGAGGGCCAACAGGCCCCCAACACTCACTTGTGACTCATCCCGAGTCACTTAGGTCTGGGTAAGTTTGCTTCAAATGTCTCAAGCTTGGCTTGAGCTACTTCGACTTGTCTCTTTGCTACTGCTTCTTTCTTAGCTAATTCCTGAACAATCACTTCACTGATAGGTCCTTCCAGTTTTTTCTCAACTATAACAACTACTTGTTCTAGTAGTGTTCCTTGGCCTTGAATTTCTTCAAACAGTAGGTAGGCCACCTCCTCACTCAGATGGAGTTTCTGGGTGACTTCCATCACTCTGTTCTACATGGTAAGAATGAGTTGTTGGGCAGTGTGCTACTTAAGCTATGCCTGGATTGTATCTGCATGTTTCTTTGCTTCCTGGAGTTGGGACTCCAGTTTGTTCAACTATGGGTCTTCAGATAGTTGTTCATATATCTACACACTTCTGCTACTTAGTTGTTTACATTCTGCAGCGAGTGTTTTAATCCTCTCAACTACACTCTAAGAATTCAATTCTTTTTGGTCACACCCTTATTACAGAGTCTGTGGTATGGTCTGAAGCTCTAATTCCACAACCCTTTATTGAAGTTGCTAAATAACTTCAGCCAACTTCGTCACTTGACGCTCTATGGGTTCTTTGACCTTCTATTCTAAGTCGGTCATAGAGAGAAATTCTTTGTTGGTTGCTTCTTCAATTCCTATCTACTTTGTGAGGAGTTTCTCTTTCTCTTTTTGGATCTTCGCTCTGTCTTCTTCAATTTTTTCTTGGAGAGCATTCTTCTCTTGTTGCGCGGCTTGGCATTGTTCAATAATTTCCTCCTGTGCTTTCTTGAGGGCCTGGGTGGCCTGTGTTTTTTCTTCCTAATAATTTTGAAGGCATACTTTGACTTTATCAGCAATCTTGTGAATCTGAATTGATTCATCTCCCACTTCTATTGTTCCTTCTGGCAGAGGTGTAGTAGTGTTTGCTCGGCTAGAATGGAGTGCTTGTTGTACTCCTTGGAGTGCGATCTAAACTTGGCTATACATTTGTTCCTGCTTCGCCCCCTGCTTCTCTATGATTTCCTTTGAAGCCTCATTGACTGCTGCAACAATGAACTCAAAGTCATCCAATGTGAGGGCAGTTTGCATCTTGGTTGCAGGGGTTCTTGGTTTCTTTTTAGAGGAATATTTCAGAGGTGAGTCCTTCCTTTTCTTCGATGAGTCTTCTTCATCCCTAGGCGGTGGTACTTCAAATTTATGAGTTTTTGTATCACCTTCTTCATCTGGTGTAATGGAAGCCATCCTTACAGATAGGTTGTCAACATTCTGGACTTATTCAGTCTTCTTCGTCATTTTGGCTTTCTTTTTCTTACTCGGCCCAGGTGTATCTTGCGTAGTTTCGGGGCTGTCGACGTGGGACATTTCTACAGGCTCTGCTGAAACAAGGAGTTCTGTCGACCATTCCTTGGTGACCTCTTCCAGGTCTTCTTTTATCATCTTATAATAGGGATGAAGCTATTCCTGCTACTCATCAACACATGGGGTTAGGTATATAAAGTGGTGGTCCACGTTGAACTTTATCAGAGGTTGGAATCTCTGTAAAGTGTTCCAGTTTATGAGTGGTTCACTCCTTATGGTTTCTTTCAATTGGTTATAGTACGTGTGAAAAACAACATTTGATTCCCATTTCTTTATCATGTCGTTCGAGTACCATAATGTACTAAACTTCGTGGTTAGTGGCTCAAATGGGTCAAGGTTCTGGAAGGTTTCACCTTCTGGTAGCTCCCATGCAACAAAATCGATCAGTATCAGGAGCCAGCTAAAATGGAATTCATGCCCCTGATCCTGGGATTCTCTGCAGTCAATCTCCAATTCTTTCACCAGGTACTTCGCCTAGTTCATTTGTAGTCCCTCTGTTCACTTTTCTGTGAGTTCAACTACAAATCCAGATACTTGTGTTGGTCGATTCTTGCATACCAACTTCCATGTGATCAGTTGGCATGCAACGCGCACTGATCCACTTGGGTATATCTTTCCAATGGCTATATTGCTTCGCCACAACGAAGTGTTGTATGTCATTGGTCTAAGATCCCGACGAAGCTCAATTCCTGTGATTTTTCCTTCTGCGAAGTTTCCTCTGGAATCTTCTGTAACTTTTCAATCATGGCCCTCTTCTTACTTAGCTTCCTAGGATTCTTCCCAGTGAGCTTTGTCTTGGTTATCTTTTTTTCATTTTGATCCTTATCTTCTCTCGACATAGTCACCTTGTGATGTTGAGATTCTTTCTTCAGATCCAAGGGTAATACACCTTCATCGTATGGATTAGGTATTCCAGTCTTTTTTGGTTCATCTGATGCTCTTATAGCTTCAACATCCAAGTCCCTGGTGTGTAATATCTTGGATATGTTCTCTTGTTCTTCCCTCAAGTAGGCGATCTTTCTAGTCATAAATTCCATGAGTTCTTGCTTCTTTTGTTCTAGGGCTTCCTTTTCTTCTTTTCTTCGGATCTGGTCTTTTTCAATCTAAATCTTGCCTGACAAAGCTGGAAATGGGAAATAGTCCTCAATAAATTTAATAACTTTGAATTCTTCCTCTGTCAAAGCTCCATGGGTACTCATAGCTATTCGGGTAATCCTGCCACATAGGGTTACCATTTTTCCTTTAAACAACCCTATTTTTCATAGTGAAGGAACCATAGTAGGCCTTCCTAGGGTTTCCCAAGTACTTTCTGTCATAATGTTCATTTGTGTTCCCTCATCCAGAGAACAATCAATGTCGAAATATCCTATTCTTACTTTGATTTTCTCCTTTTCTTTGAAGTTCTCTGACAAACTTGCATCTTTTTGTTTATCCAGGGTTTCTTTCATTTTTAGAAACATAATCTCTTATTCTCTCTGGGGTTCTTCTATAATATGATTCTCTTGATCTCCTTCAGGGTTTTCTTGCTCCATATTCATATTTTCAAGTCTAGCAATCATTCTAGGCCAATCTAGTACTTCATAGTCCATAGCCTTACAACAGAGGCAACTAGGGTTTCTCCCAGGGCATTCCTTAGCAAGATGTCATGTTCTTCTGTAGTTGTAACAAAGAGATATTCCTCTCTTTCTCTTCATTGATCCCCAACTTTTCATGTACTTATTTCTAGGGTCATAATGGATAGCCTGTAAAAATTTCTTTCTAGGATCCTGAATACATTGGTTAGTCCAAAAAATATTTCTATGCATAGGTATAACATATCTTTCATTATTCTTATCAAATCTATTCATATCAAGCATTCTTTGATCTAATAATGCCATGGTTTTCAAGATAGGACAAAATCTATCAAGCATACCTAAATTCATACTTTAGAAACAAAAATGTTCACTTCGTTTACTTCTATAGGGCACAAAGCTTCCAGATCTAAGAACTTTTAACTATTCTTACCTTTATCAGAGCACAGAGCTTACGGATCTTACTTCTTTTCTTTAGTATCAACCTCTTTTCTTGTAGATCTGAATTCTTTCCTTCATATCTCTCCTTCCTTATTCAACACAGAGCTTTTCATATCAAGTGGATCACTGCGCACTAGGGAATAGATCCACGCACAGAGATTTCACAATTTCAGGATGAATCTTTGCACAAATGTTCTTCTTCTTAGTTCCTAGCAATCACATTTTTGCATCGCGACAACGGAACCATTTTTTGGCATAGGGGAAGACCCAGGGTTCAACGCTACAAAAAAGTACCAACAAAACCCTAACTACCATCCCTTTCGGAAACACCTATGAAGCAGATGAAGTCTCACCTGACGTAGAGGCAGGGGTGGTTGCAGGACTCAGGTGTCTACAACCTTAGTTGGGACACTGATCTATGATTATAACACCTAGCAATCATCTAGCATAGATTATTCATCAATATTCAACCCTTATGATACTTCGTAGACAGCATAGAGCATCGCAGTATGTACTTAGATCTAAGATAATTCAGTACTTAGCCACAACAAGATCAGATTAAGCACTAAGAATATTACATACCAGAACTAATATTCATTCATATCTCAAAAGAACAAAGCATAAATAGATTTATCTAAACACATCAATAACTTAGCAAAGAAATAGAAAAACACATCAGGTCGAGGCACAGAGCACAACACATAGATTTACCGTGGTTCACCCCCACCCTGGGGCTACATCCACAAAGTCTTCTTCTTTATTAGCTTAAGTTAATCAGGTTACAGCACAAAGCCATCTGAATTCCTCTTCGCATAGGACAGAATATCTGTGCATCTCGCTAAATCCTTCTTCCTTGCACTACAACACAAAGCCTTCTATAATCTCTCATAGGGACTTTCACTTGGCTCTCGCAAGTCTTACAAAAAGATGCACAAAACCTTGATCACACAGACTCAACCCTTGGCACTTAGCCTACATCACATAGATATATCATCTCCTCAATATGGCCTAGACATCTATATATATATATATATATATATATATATATATATATATACAAAATAGGCCTGAACATGGGTAAACCCATGGGACAACATCCCAATCCCATTACATTATCCCCAAAAACCCAAAAAGGACCCTCTGCTTTGCATTGCACTCCCTCTTTGACAAGCTGTCGAAGTCCCAAAAACAGTCAAATATGACCAAGTGTTCCTCAAAACTTGGTCAAGGGCCAACAATCAGTCAACGCGAGTTTGTAAAAAGATTGGTAGGAATATTATTGAAATTCACTTCTGCAAGAAATTTGATCGTCTTTGGACCTGTAAAATGTTAGCACTAATCTGCAACAAATAGTGTGAGAATATCTAAAACATAAAGTGTAGAAATTAATACTAACGCTATCAACCAAATGAAAAAAATGAAATTCATTTTTACCAGTTGGTGATAGGGGATTTTTGACAATCCTCTTCGTCAATACTTGGTGAAGTGACATAACAATAATCTTTGCATAACAATATCAAAGCATGATTCCAATGATGTTTTCAAGAAATGTGAAAATCCATTTGAAAAAAAATTCATTTTTTACAATATTTTGATTTTTATTATTTTATTTTTTTTATTTCTTTTCATGGTTTGATAATTTTTATTGTCTTTGTATTACATATCAAAGGAAAATACAAAAATAAAAATAGAAATGATACTAACAGACAACAAAATGCATAACAGATCATTGCCAAATCATGGTGAAGTTTCTTGTGTTCAAAAGGTTGTGCGTAGAAAGTGCATTAAATCACTGAAAATATAGAATAAAGAGTGTCATGGATGGGGTTTGACCCAATAACATCCACCCATAAAATTGTATCTATGACACCCAGTTCTTATTACTGTGATATTGCATTCAAATTTTTTATTATTATTATTATTGTTTTTGTTGCAGGTTGCTACAACAAACTTCAGAGGCGATTTTCTCACAAACTATAAATTGGATTCGGTTTGAATTTTGTAGGCAGGTTCCTATGGTCCCAATACTTATTCATGCCAAAAATCAGAGCCATATGATGCATGGATATCGAGATATAAGAGAAATGGTTGGAAGTGATGATGTTGAGTTTCTTGAAAACTATGTACTGGGTTTGGCTGAAATTTTGTGGGAAGGTTCCTATGGTCCCAATACTTTTGCATGCCAAACACCAGAACCATCTGATGCATGGATATTGATATATAAGAGAAATGGATGAAGGTGACTATATTGATTTCCTCAAAAAATGTGTACTAAGTTGTCCTGAAATTTACTGGGTTTTTTTATCATGACATCATGCACTTCCGATCCAAAAATCATAAGAACCCAGATCCCAGTTTGTGAGATATCTTTAGTTCAATTTATGCATTTTGTATTTTTTTCTATATATTTTTTTTAAATAAAACTAGAAATTTTATTAGCATTTTGGACAAATCAAATTGAAAAAAATTCTATTAGCAAATGGAGACAAATTAATTTTGAAATTTGAAGACAAAAATTGATTTAGACATTTGCTCAAATCTTCAACAGTACCAAATCATTCATGAAAACAACTCATAGCCATTTCTTTGATTTCTACTTTCTGATCTTCTAGATCGCAACAAGGCGCGGGAAGAGAGCATACTTATTTGAAACAAAAAAAAAGAATTGGAAAACAAAAGCATGGTTTTATTCGTTTACCCTACCTACTATATGTTAATTAGATTTAACAATTAGTTACCTGTAATTAAACTTCCAGTGGAGCCATTCATGTAACAATAGCAAATTATGTTCGTTTTCATTTTTACACATGAAAAATAGAAATCTCCAAAAAAGAATAGATTGAATTGTTGTGACTTTGATTTCACTGAATAAAAAAAAAATAAAAAATAAATTATCTAATCTAGTACTTACTTGGAACCATTGCTCGATAAGGCTTTCATGGGCACGTTGTTCCTCGTTCAGATCATGTTGTAACCCCTCGTTTTCCTTCGCAATATCTTGCTCGCCTAATTGTTCTTTATTAAATATGTAGGATTCTTCGTATGTGTATTCTTCATTCACCTCAGGAGGAGTAAATAAGATTTTGACTTCTGTCAAGATCTCGTCTTCTAGAGAAGAGGAGATCCCGAATTTTGCTAGGATCTTAGTGAATTGTTCCAAGCTTAAATTCATTGATAAACCATTTTATTAAAGAGATTCTTAAAACACCCAAAATTGAAATCTGAATGAAAAAAAAAACAACTTAAATAAAAGCACTCTTATTGAAACAAAAAACAATTACTCTTCACAGTTGTGAAAATTAAAATGTTCCTGATAGTTGGTAGGGACAGTGAGGAGTCTCCTCTCACGAGCTTCTATGACCCTTAGAACCAACACATGTAGATCACACTTGTAGAAATTAAACACTCTTGCATAAATTGAAATTTGTAGAAATTGAAACTACTTTTACCTAGTTGGTAGGGAGAACATGAGGAGTCTCCTCTCACGAGATTCTATGACCCCTTACCAACACGCCTAGATCACACTTGCATGAATTAAACACTCTTTCATAAATTGAAATTTGCAGAAATTGAAATTACTTTTACCTAATTGGTAGGGAGAACATGAGGAGTCTCCTCTCACGAGCTTCTATGACCCCTTACCAACACGTCTAGATCAAACTTGCATGAATTAAAATGAAAAAGAAACTAATGCCTCAATCCATCGTGCTTCCTTGGAAACGACGCCAAAATGTTGGGCTCTAAAGATGTCCTAAAATATAACCTCTATGCATCATCAAGGTAGGCACTGGCACAAGCGTTTTACTTTTCGCCTACATAGGTTCTTACCTTCCATTTTCAATACCTATCCTCCAGAGATGCAACACTTGTAAAGGAACAACAATCGTAAATGGAATGACAGTTGTTCTATTCAAATGAACGACACTTCTTGTAAAGGGAACAACAATGGTAACAAGGGAATATCAGTCGTTACATTGGGCCGAACTAATGTTGAATTAATTTCATTGTAGTATTTGCCCAACTATTTAATTTGTCAATCTGAGGTTCGTGAACTTATGAAGTACGCACAAATTATATGCAATATTGAAGCGAAACTAATCTAATCTAATGTTTTAGCTACGACTGAAATTGAATCATTAATATAATGCAGGAAATTGAAACACATGACTGAAATTGAACCATTAATCTAATGCAGGAAATTGAAACACACCACTGAAATGAAATTACGTAAATGAAATTAATCTAGGAATGGGAAATTGCGTGAAGGAAATTAATCTATGAATGGAGAACTACATGAAGGAAATTAATCTAGGAATGAAGAACTACATGAAGGAAGAGCATATACAACATGTGAAGAGTTGAATGACACAACAATATATGTGATCTCACGCCAATGAATCAATCTTACACTACAATAACCAAATCTATATTCATAACATAATAATGAAATCATGGAAACCAAAACTATGAATCAAAGCAAAGAATCCCTTTCTCTTTCAAACCCTAATGACTACCATTAATGACTACTCTAATAGCTCTAATTATGCCCTCATGAAGAGAGAGCACACTCTTTTATACATGAGAGCCTTGAAGATAAGATAACCATCTCATAATTACAGATCCACTATTCTCTCAATTATTTTCCCATTATTACAAAATATAATCCCTTCAAATCCTCACACATATCTCTCATACATCTTGGATAAGATATGTTATCGAAATCTCCATGATCTTGTCCTTGGAATAGGCTTGAATTATCTCCTCAACTCTTGAAGTGGTGGAGGAAGTATTCGAGAAGTCCTTTTGAATTAATCCTTCACATATTCCTACGCATTACAAAGACCGTGCACATTTCTGAGATATATATGAAAACATGTCAATTTTCTAATATTTAATCACAAATTCCATTTTAATACTAAAATTAATAAAGTGGAAAATAATAAGGTGAAACCCAAATTTATTTATGAAAATGATGTCATGAAAGGTTAATGGGGCGATGAAATGTGAAGAATAATGAAGGGAAAGGTGGATGAAAATACAAAATTTCTAAGCCCCAACAGTAATCCTCACACCATACAATTATTTTGATTGGAAGCCCACGGAAGAATTCCAACTTAGAAGGAAAGGACTGTGTTGTTATAGATTCTGTACTTAAGGCTTTAAAAAGTACAGTGTCTAGGCATCTGAAAGTTATTAAGGTGTAACAAGGGAGAAGAGTATAACTTCGGGAAATGAAGCTAGGGTTGATTTCTAGGTTGTCATTGTCTAGCTTCCAACTATTCCTAGATGTTTATATCTCATTCGATTGCAGCCCATGAATGTTCAAGTTATACCTTGGTGGTGGTTGTTTCAAGTATAGTATCAAAGAGATTTAAAGCAATATGGGTTTGATCCGATAAACCAGGTTCAATATTAGGTTGTCTTACAACAGGGACAGTCAGAGAGGAACAGAAAAATTTTAAAGCAATCTGAAAGTTTTTATGTTGGCTCAGTTTGATCTTATAAAGAGAACTTTGAAATTAATGTTAAGGACAAAATGAAAACCAAAGGCCTTTTTCTGTAACTGTGTTATATTTGAAATAAATAGTGTGTGAAATATGAGAAAAACATTTAGTTGTTTCTAAAGTAAGGCTCCTATCTAGGGAGAATCTCACTCCTTAAATAGAGGAAGAAAATAGACTAAGAAGGAATCTGACGAAGCAGAAAATATGACAACTTAAAGGTTCACAGGTCTTGTATCTGTTGTTAGCTAATACAGAGGAAAATTTGTAAACAATATAGATGAATAAAATTTAACCACCATAGTAGAAGTTTTACTAAATTGCAGTGCAACATTCATCAGATGTATATAAGCGAAATAAAATTGAATATGAATAACAAAGAGAACAAACTCATAACACAGTCTTGACAGAATCAAGATTCTCCGGATTGCTTTGTATTAATTCTCAAAAAGAAGACAGCCTCTCTTACAATCGACCAAAAAGCTTCAGGCTCTTTTTTCTTTCTACAAAATGTATATTTATACAAATTTTTATCTGCTAGAATCTCAATCGTTCCAGAGGTTTTCGATTACAATCAAAGGAGTTAAAACGTTTCATTTCTTTATCTTTGTCCTCATTTGGTACCAGAAACCTGCCTTTTTGCCTGCTTCGTGCAAATAACGCACTTCTCCACCAACTGTGATATCAACTTAGAAGGTTCTTCTTGGTTATTGTCCTCAAAAACATAATAACCTTTCACCAATCGTGGAAACTTTCCTTCCACCTACTGGTCTTTGGCGTTGATAGAACATAATAACATACTTGGTTTAATTAGCCATTTATGTATTTGAACTATGTCTATCTGGGTTATTTGTGAAATTTTGGCTAATTCTCTTTCTTCATTTTCCTTGATATTTAGCAGATATTTGGTTGTATTGATCTAACCCAGTATCTCAATGCTACCTTCACCATCAGAACCCAACCACATCCCATTTAATAAATCAAAATTTTCTTCACAAGATTTTCTCATCTCCTTAGTTTGTTGTCTTCCTTCAGATATATTTCACTCCCATTTTTTCAACAAGATATTACCCCTGGTCTTCTCTGAGATGGGAAAACTGGGACTTCTGCTTATTTCCTTTCTCATTGTGGCTATAATAGCCTTCTGGAATGCAACCCAAGCCACTCCAACTTCACTTTCCCTGAGAGAGAGGTTCTCCAATATCTAATCAATGAGTTGGCAACTACTTTGAATCATTTCTACTTTAACAAGTAGACCTTGCTACGCCACCGATAACCATTTTCTAATTTCTATTGCTTGGGATAGAAATATCCCGATATTGATTACTTGGCTTTTGGCTAACTCTAATTTGGCTCGAAGCTGCTCTATCAATTCTTCTTGCTGGACTATCTATATCTGACTTGTCTGAACCATCAGCTTTGTCTATTCGAGATCATCTTTGAGCCGCTCGATTTCATTTAGATCATCTATTCTAGCTTGATACAAAGTTGCATTCACCTAATCTTTGGTAGCAGCCTCAAATGTCTTGATTAGATGATTTTTTCACTTAAGCTGATCTTTTAGGGTCCCGACTGAATATTGGTTTTCCGTAGTGAAAGCACCCAATGTTCCTACTATTTGCGTTGCAAATTCTTCTTTCTTCATGGTTCTTCCATTGGTTAAAATTTTAAATTTATTGGATACAGTACCTGCCTCTTGGTAGAGTTCTTGTCTCATGACTGCCTTTCTCTTCTTATCAAAGAAGAATTTATTCGTAGGTAGCTCTTCCACTAATATGGGTGTTAATTATTCACCAAAAATCCAACTTGCATCTGGTATTCCCTTTGTTGACTGTAGGGAAGTAATAGAAACAATGGGATTACTAACCTGTTTAGATGATTTCCCTGGAGTAACGACCGAAATTGGCTCTCTTGGAGGATCAGAAGCCTTGACTTCCTATTTCGGACCCCCAGTTTTCTCATCTTTATCCTGTTGTTCTTCTTGCCCGGGTGTTGAATCTTTGGAGCCTTCAGCTTTTGTTTTATGTACCTCTACGGTCATTGGATTCTTTCCCCATAATATTGAGGGAAGGTGGCTCCACCTATGTTCTTGGAATTTGAAAACATCGGCCCTCTCTTCGGGCGATAAGGCTTGTATCCGAGCCAAAACCTCAGCATACGATCTCGCGCCTCAAAAAATATCATCATGAGGTGAATTCTCATGCTCAAACCTTTTAAGGCCACATCTAGCAAGTGATTACTCACAACCCTGTGTGGGTCGTGTTTCTTGAATTCAATATGAACTAATTTTATATCTTCTAAGGTTGTTTCCTCGGCCTTTGCATGCCCGAAATCTAATAAAGAATAGGTGTTTCAATGAATGGGGAAAGGTGGCCATACCTTCTTTGAAAACCCCTGCAGCTCTTTACTTATGCCACCAATCATGGTTTGCATGGAGATCTCGCGATAGGCCAACCTATCTGGTATAAATAATGGTAGAGCGTGTGGAGGGATAGAAGCACCAAAAACCCTGATGTATGAAAACTCTTCCTCCACGTACCAGTCAGCCACCTTGCTCAAATTGGCCACAATGATATCTGAGATCCAGGGCAGTGGATTACCGAAGATGGCGACATGCATCGGTACCATTACCCAATTAAAGATTTCATATATAAAATATGAGGCCTTATCCTCCCAAAGCTTAGAATGATAGACATGGATAGGCTCAGTCTCCGATGGAGCCCAGCTCCAACTCATTAAGGGAAAAGGTGTCATGGAACACATGGCGTCCATTATGTATGCAGACATAAAAAATTAGGTGGCTTTCCCGCTTGCCCTCTGCATCCGATATTCTATAATCTGACTGGTCAGACTATCTGATAACAGTTTGTCCGAGTCAAAATAATAGCCTTCTGTTATTGTATGCATCAGAGGCACCCATGGGAGGAAAAACTGCATGGTCTCTTCCCTCCCGTACAATCTATAGGTCATCATCGCTATGTATTTGAACTATGGTTCCAAAGAAGATATGGAATAAATTCCATTGCTATCTACCCTGAACTTCACTGGGTGTGAGACCCAATTCTTGATCAAATCAGATAAGCTTTTCCCATATTTCTTGCACTCCTTATGTTTAAAATCCTCTAGAAACTCTGCATTGTATGTGAAGTTCGACGTGGGTGGTAACTTGTACATCGCCTGTAAGTTTTCTGGTCCAAAGGTCCCAACAGTGACCTTCTTCTCGCTGATGATGGTTCTGGTAGGGATATCTACATGATCTAGCGCCCATCGGATCATGTCATAGTAAGGTAAAAGACGTGGCTTGGCCGCTACTTTGTGCATCTCTGCCTTGACGATGATATTGTATTTGGTAGTCATGTCGTCTTTCTCATTGTCACTGGAATCGTCTAAACATTTCACCAAATCTGATTGCAAAACCTCTGAGATGTATGACCATGTTCATACGGAATCAACACTTCAAGGTGAAGTATCTAAAACATTATCGGAGCCTTGTCCCAAAATCTCAGCACTTGTCTTGGACGCTTTTTGTGGGGCCATGATAGAATATTGTGACTTAGCTCTCCTGTAATAAAAATTCATATACATACAGAGATCAGTTTACCGAGAAAAACTTATCTACACGGGATAGAAATGAGATTTATAAATAGAACAAAAAGGAAAAATATCTATATCTTCGATCATTTAAAATCTTGGTGTCTTTATGAACAGAATGGTCAAATCACATTTAGAGACAGATTTAGCAATAAAGACCCTATCCTTACTTGTTGTTTCGCCTCATTTCCAATTAATGCCATAAATTTCGACGGTTTGTGACACAAGTTGGTGCAAGGAAATTTAAAATTACCTCGCAGAATGTGCATATTATTATTTTTATTGAACACTGATTAAGTTGGCTTAGCTTTTTTTATTAAGCTTACTTAAACTTTAATCAACCTTTCGGTGTTTTCCGTATCGGGAGTTTTCACTCTAACCTTTCGAGCCTCTAAAACTCGAGATCGCGATGATTAGATTTAGTTAAGCAAGGACATAACCAGGATTAAGTGTTTAATTAATCATGTTTTAATATATATATCGCGACTTCATGGCTCGGGGCTTCGAGGGTATAGTTTTCGGGATGAGCACTAGTCGGGTCATGAAATCCCGAGATCACTATGATGTGATTTATTTAAACCAGAAGGCAAACCGGATTAAGTGTTTTAATTAATTATGTTTGAGCAACATCGCGACTTCACCACTCGAGGTTTCGAAGGTATAGTTTCCAGGAGGAACGTATGCTGAGTCGTGAAATCCCGACAGACTTTAACCATGGTCAAAACTAATCACCATGGACACTAACCCGGGTTACTTATGTGAAAGTCTCACAGCTTTGTCTTTTGGATTTATGATGGTAATGTTTTAGGAGAGAGTGAATGTCGAGACGTGAAATCCCGACAGCACTTGTCTAGGGTTTAAAGAATTTTACTCTCGGCTTTCACCTGAGGTAGGCTTTTTTAAAAACTTTTCACAACCTTGCACATCGGGGCTTGTAAAACTTGTGACTTGTAACTCCCGGAGAGTGATATTCCGAGGTACAAAGAGTAAAAACTTTCGTTTAACGATAAAAAGTGGTAACTTATGAAACATAACATCCTTCACTATTTCGCATGTTGAGACTACTGGGATTTTCAGTAGGTAAATGTCACGAAGCGAAAAAGAACTCAAAATGACTTTAAAAATTACATTTAAACCAGTTGAAAAAGGTGGCTCCAACATAGGCTCCAACTAGGGATCCTATCTTCTTGCAAGACAGGAAGGAAAGTAGACCATGTGCCTGTATTGGGTAAATGGAGTCATTTGCTTCACTTCTGCTAAACCTCTGTTAGGGAAAAGATAAATAGAGGGAAGAAGAGATCTTGTCCTTTACTTCTACAAATATTTTAAATACTCACTATATTTCATACTTAGCTAAAATCCCTTTCATGACTTTCTCTTTCTCTTTACTGAATTTAGGTCTACATTAAGACAAATCAAAACAATTCTAGGAAACCCAATAGATCTTGTAACTTTTGGCTTGCATCCAACGAAATTTATTACGTGTTTTTAATCGGGGAGTCTCGTCCAGACTTAGGATGTGGATCTAGTCTCAAGAAATTTGATTACCAGAGTAGAGTAAAAATCGTGTATAACAACCTTACAAACATCTCATATATTGCTTCACTACCAGTGGGCCTGTTCAGTACCCTGGTGAAGTTATCTGCCCCTTTTTTTGCTGAATTTCCTTTCACCACTTCAGAATATATTTCTACATTTAAATGTTGAGACGAGGGCAATAATTTCTGAATTTCCTTTCATCATCTCTTCAGACTATATGTACAATTAGATATGACTTTCTTTTCACCATCTGTCTTAGAATTTTCTTTTTAGAACATGAAGTGGGGGCAATCAGTTTGTATGAGGGGTGATATTTGTATAATATTTTGCAATGGAGGTCTATTAAATTACTTTGATTTCCTAGATACCAACCTTCCCTTATCCTTCACCACACCTTAACCAACAGGAAAAAGGGGAAAAATCATTTCTAGGTGTTTTCCTTAGAGCAAGCCTCAATCCTTCGAAATTGTTGAAAAACCCAAAATAGTCAGGATCCACCTATGCATAACTTGCTTAGTAAGAGACTGAGGAGTTATGAATACCAACTTCCTTTCCAAAATATGCTTTACATATTTCAAAGTTAAAACATAATCTCTTCCCCCTATGTATATAAATCTGGAAAGGTACTTGGCTTTTTTAAAAAGATAAAAGTGAAGACCAGAAGAAAGGTGATGGACAGATTTTTGTACACTGAGGAGCAGGGGTCAAAAATTAAAATCATCTTTTGAAAACCCTTTCCCGGAGATGCTTTACTTAATTATCACCTATCTTTATTTTAAGTTAACTTCTTAGGACCTAGAACAATTAATTGTTCTTTTTAATAACAACTAAACGAAAACATTAGATTGATGGGATCTTTACGACGCTTAGGAGGCCTTTGCTTTCTTAAAGAATAGAATTCTCGGGAGTTCATATCTTTCCCTTACCATTTTGAAACAACTGAAAACCTTTTCTATCACCTGATTTCGGTGAATTCAGCCTCTGATACATGACTTTCCATTTTCTCCTTTCGCTCATTTAGGTCACAAGCCGAAATCCTGTAAACACAAAGAGTGTCCCTTAAAAGATTTGAATGTATTTGAAAATTGTGTATCTCTATTTATACTGACCTAATTAATTAAAAATGAAAAATTACCTCAAGGGGATCATGAAATAGAAAGAAAATACAAACCGGTATATACAATGGAAATCTTGTGGGACCCAATTATTTCATGTAGTGTTTTAGATAACGCTCATTGAAAGGGACGTTGAAAATTTTACCATCTAGATTTTCTAATAAAAATGAATTTTTACCTTCGGAAGATGCAACTCTAAATGGTCCATACCAAATATGAACGAATTTACCATGTTTTGCCGAATATTCCTTCCTAACATCCCATCTTAAGACCAATCACCCAGAAGAAACTCTCTGTCTTTTGTCTTATGGTCAAATAAATTTTTCATGTCGTCTTTATATTTTTACAATCTTTCGTCCACCTCGACCCTGTGTTGTTGTAATTCGATCAGCTAATTTATTCTCCTTGTGACGTGGTTTGGTTCTTCTTTCTCATATTTCCATAGTTTAATTATGGGATGTGCTAAGTTTATAGGTAATACCACGCCAGTCCCATATACCATCTAGAAAGGAGAAATGCCAATGGATTTTTTCGTGCCAATTCGATTTTCCCATAATGCATATTTTAAATGTACATGCCAGGATCTCTTGTTCTCATTCAAAACTTTCTTAATTATGTTTATCAGACTCTTGTTCGAAGACTCAGCCAGTCCATTTCCTTGGGGATAATATTTCGTAGAATGGTCGAGTGCAATATTGTATTTTTGGCAAAAACTGATCATAGCCATAGATTTAAAATCCTGGGCATTATCTGTTACTATCTTTCGGGGGCAGCCGAATATAGATAAAATGTTTTCTTCTAGGAAATCCATTACCACCCAATCTGTAGCCCTCCTGGTTGGAATATCCTCTACCCATTTAGTAAAGTAAAATGTGGCAGTTAGGATCCATTTGTGTTGAGCGTTGGAATGGCGGTTAATTTCACCTATAAAATCTAGTCCCCACTGCTGAAAAGGAGCCTCTGTTTTGACTGGAACTAAAGGTAATGCTGGGAGTTTATGCTTGCCTGCGAACAGTTGGCAAGGATCTCAAGGCCTGACTTTGCCATTTACATCCGAGAAAATTTTAGGCCAATAATACCCTGCCCTCAAAATTTTATAAGTTGTCTCTCTCCAAGCGTGATGTCCCCCACACACTCCTTCATGGAATTTTCTTATGACCTCCTCTATTTCAGATTCAACCGAAAAAACAAACAGGAAGCCAAGTGGGTCCTTCCAAAACAATTTACCCTCAGATATACAGTATTTGGCTGCATGTAGTTTTAGCGTTTTGGCTTTGGATGGAGATAAATCACTCGGACACTTCAAAGTCAGTAGGAAGGATACTATGTTTTTGTACCAGTTAGAGGAGGTAAACTTCTCTTCGATTCTAATTTCACTCGTTTTCTCGTAGAGCTTTCTCATATCTTCATCTTCTCCATATCCCTGTATGTTATTTATGCTGAGATCTCTGAAATTAGATTCAGCTAAGAGTTTAGCCAAACCTTGACCTTTTACTAGTTTCATCGGCTTTATTTCCAGATCAAATTCTTGAATTTTTGCGAGCCAACGTCCCCTTTTTCCATCATTGTCAGGCTGCTCTAAAATATCTTTTATAGAGCTAGTAGGTACATACGCAATTATCTTGGAATCCAATACATAAGTTCTAAAATCTTTTAATGCCTTCACCATAGCATATGCTTGTTTTTCCATTATATCATATTTTAGTTCCACGTCTCTGAGACTTTTTCTAAAAAAGGCTATCAGTTGTTCAAAACCTTCCTCATTTTTCTAGAGGAGCACCACGGCAATGGTATGCTCGAAGGTGAATGAGAAAATGAGAAAATCCTTTAGATAGTCGGGGATTTCCAGTACAAGTGCCTCGCTTATAACCCTCTTGATACGTACAAACAATTCTTTGGCCTCTGCTATCCATTTTACCTCATTGTTTTTCTTTAACATACCTGTGATTAATTTCACAATTTCAACAAAGTTTGGGATAAATATTCTCAAAAAGTTTATCTTTCCTAAGAATGACTGAATTTCCTTTGCATTTCTAGGAATATTTATTGTGTCTATAGCTTGAACCCTGCTGGGATCAATTTTAATTCCGTCTCGGGACACAATATGGCCCAGGAGTTTACCTTCTTGCATGGCGAAGTGAGACTTTTTGGGGTTTAAAGATAGACCAAACCTGCAACATTTTTCAAAAGTCTGTTTGAGATGTATTAAATGATCTTCGTTAGACTTAGAAAAAACCGTTAGATCATTGAGATAGATAATTGTTAGTGACATTTTTGGTAAGGGGGGTTAGCATGCGAAGAAGTGGGTGAAAAACCCATTTATTATAAGCTCGGGGCACAAGAGCACTTGTGATTAAGCAGTCACCAAATTCGAATGGCGGATATTTGTGCGCTCGGATCAACAGTGTACATGGGATTCCGGAGCCCCCCCGCCTTTCTACCTTTAAGAGGAGGGGG
>JZKD02S1999447.1:456603-484978 GCA_000966675.3 Picea glauca
ACTCACTCAGGCTCCTTGGAGGGTATACCCACGATTATGTGTGGGAGCTTGCACCAGGGTGTAAGTCCGTTAAGCAAGTCGTCAATGTAACTTTTCCACCCTAGCCCAGCCCCTTCTTGTCTCGTTGTTGCGATGTTGGATTTCATCACCAACTAGTGACTTTAGAATTAGAAGGTCTTGTTTGCTTGGTGTTGCTTCCTAGATTTTGTTTACTAGCGCATGTTGTTTTTACCAAATTTGACCATACGATTTTCTTCGTGAAGTTTGTCACTCGTTTACAATAGCTCCTCCATGTCGTTCATGTAGAATGCATGGTTTATCTCTAGAGCATCTGGAAGGTTCTCAACCCTTGCCTACAAGTACACCTGAGGACTCTCCTTGGCAAAGTCAAGTCACATTCGTCACCACGCCACAAGTGGAACGAACTGACTCTCTAGAACATTTTAGAATTACAAATACTCAAGAGGACTTTCGAATTCACCGTGATTCTGAGTGACCATTTATGTGACTAAATTCTTCCGATGACTTAGTTGTTACGTCTTCTGGATCACCAGTTGGACCCTTTCCAGGCATAGAAGGCCAAGATCTTTTTTGGTCTACAGGTGTTTTTCGACAGGACCTTTTTGGTCCAGGTTCACCTGTCATTTCTGAAATCAACCCACCTATGATTTCCGAAATCTCTAGTCCATAGACAGTACCGTTGACTACTACCTATCACTTTACCGTCCCTGCCGAAATGGCCCATCTCACAGATACTATGAGTGTTCCAACCGGGTTTACTACGGTTAGTCTTGCTCCTATCAGCACACCACGAATGCCCAATGTCACTCCAACACTACCACCTGGATACCGTGCGTTGAATTCTTCCATTCCCACTCCTACGCAAATCCCATCTGGCTCTCCTAGTGGTCCTTCTTCTTCTGGGCACTCTCTTCCCAGTTTTATTCCAACACTCCTCAATTTCCTTTTGGAGGACCTTCTTCGTCTTCTACTGGCAATCTTTATCCTAGTGGCACTATTCCGTCATTCACACCAAATTATTAGATTCCCATCTGTGGACAGTTTCACCAAGGTGGTATGACTCAACCCACTCTCAGTGGGAAAATTCCTTTTGGCACACAAATCCCAATTGGAACACAACCCCCAATTGGAACACCACCTTCGATAGGAGGACCGACCCCGCCTTATGGGAAAAACATACCTCCCTCCTTGGCCCAGTATTGGAATCAGTTGATACAACATCCTCCTCAATCGACTGGGGGGCAGTAGTTTCCAGCTGCGTCTGTAATACCCCCTAGTATGGACCAACCATATCCAGGTTCATTCAATCCCATTTGAGGGGAAAATGCTCAAACTCAAGTCCCTGTTCTAGGGTATAATCCCATGAGCTACTATCCTCTCCAACCACCACTGAATCTGCCTGGGTATTCACATTATATGTAGAATGCTTATGGTCCTACTGGTTTTTCGACGGGGCTTCCTCCCCAAAGCCACCAGTACCCACAGGTGAATCGATAGTTACCCTTTATAGCCACTTTGGATCTTTCGGATTTGTCAAGGATTTTAAATGATCCAATTCGTCACTCTCCCCAATGACCTGCTATCCCAACCAAGCCACCATCGGACATTCCTAAATTCGAAGGCAAAGCAGGAGAGGACCCAAACAATCATGTTATGACTTTTCACCTATGGTGCTCATCCAACTCATTGATGGATGACTCTATTCGTTTATGTCTTTTTCAACGAACTCTCACAGGTTCCGCTGCGAAGTGGTATATAGAATTTCCATGAGGTTTCTTCTCTAACTTCAACACCCTAGCTATGGCTTTCCTCACACACTACCAGTTACCGATTCATTATGAAATGGGGACCAAGATTTTGACTTCTTTCAAACAGAACAAGGCCACTCATATATCCGGTCACATTCATGAGTGGTGACAGCGACGACGTCTTATTAAACTTGAACTCCATGATCAATTGTTGGTAGAATGGTTCACCAAATCGTTTGTGAATGACATCGGTCGTGACATTTCCATGGGTGGAGTGGTCACAGAAGAGCAGGCTATAAGTCGTGCTCAATATATTGACCTTGTTTACTCGTAAACCAGTACCCTTTACGATTTACTACCTGACTTACCTCGTCCTTCCACTTCCACAACTTCAACTACTCCAGCTCCCTCGCATGCAACTGACGGTGTGATTGGCACTTTCCAGGCCCAACCACATTCCACCTCAAGCACAAACCCCAAAATTGCTTCTTCTAATGTTCAAAATGCTATGTCTCCTGCCCCTCCCACTGGCAATACTTCTGAGGTAAATGCAGTCCAATCTACCCCAGCCGGTAGAAACAAATCTAAAAAGGGGAGAGGTAAGAATAAGGAGGAAAAAAATACTTCTTAAGCAGAGCGAACCAAAACTACACCTGTTTAAGATCGGGATAAGCGCAAACCTCGATACCCTTGTCTTATCTGTGGTGATGATCACTACACGAAGGATTGTCCACGATGCGCCGAGGTCACTAAGTTCCTTCAAGGATCTCAAAAACCACCTACACTGACCCTTTTGTCCCAACCCTTCCCATCTCAACAATAGGCTTAGTTGGTCATTCATGACCAACCCTCATCTTCTACTACATCTTATGTTTTGATGTGTACTGGTGATTCTAAGCAGAGCGACATTGCACTCACTACTCGAGCCAAAGATTATTCTCCCTCTAAAGAGAAGGTTGATGATCTACCGCCTTCCTCGGTACAACCCTCTCCCATGACTCCACCTACCAAAGGTCCTCTTCATCTCGAATGACCGAGCCTCGACACAGTTCTGCGACCCCCCCCAAAGGGCATCATTTGGAAATCGGCTTTCAATCCTCATGCTCATGCCACCCAGAACTACAGCATTGTTGAAGATCTGGCCCAAGAACCTTCTGCGATGTCAGCCCTTGAAGCCCTTCAAAGTTGTCCCACACAATGGAAGGCACTGTTGAAAGCTATCAGAGGAATCGACCCGACGGATATGAATTTGATAATATTTGACTTGGAAGATCACATTCCAAGGTTACCCCCTCAACTCGCGTTCTAGATCCAAGTGGTTGTCTCTGACAAAAACATTTTTTGAACTGTTATCGATGAGGGTGCCTCGACATGTGTTATGTCTCTTGCTTGTTGGAAAGCCATTGACTCTCCTTCTTTGAATGAATCCCAAAACACTCTTAAAGCCTTCAATGGCTCTTGTTTTAAGCCCTATGGTGTCCTTCCTTCTTTGCCCATCACATTAGAAGGAAAAACGGTCCAAGTCGAAGTGGAAATATTTGACGCTCCCCTTGATTACAATCTTCTGCTTGGCCGCAACTAGAACGATTCCATGCGTGTCGTTGTGTCGACTCTTTTCTGTGTGGTACGTTTCCCACATCAAGGTAAGGTCATCACCGTCGACCAACTAGCCTTATTCAATTCAGATACCCGTACTGGCAATGTATCGTTCATCACTAAAACCCCACCAGGTTACGAGAACATCGGTGTAGGCCTTCTAAAAGACTCTTCGTTAATGGGTACTTTCTCCATTCCACCTACCGATGTTCCACACTCGTCTGTTGCTTCAATCAGCATGATCTCCACCTCGGTTCATGAACTTCCTACGTGTCACGACCCCTGGATAGTACCTAACCCTGGATATCATCTTCATTACGGCAACAAAATGTCGTTAAGTCCGGTCCAATCTGCCTATCAGGCCATTCAATCGGCAACTCCTTCTACCCCCTCTCTTGGTGAGATGTCTCCAGATCCTTTCCGTGTCATTTTTCCCACTGACAAAATGATCATGTCTTTCATGGAAGACACCCCTTGGGATGATGGCCATCATCATTCCATCCTCTTTCTGGAGCAACATACCCTTGAGAACTACCAATGGATCTCGACCCCATCGACCGTTGTCTTCATCTCCACTGTTCCCAAGTCTGCACACGATGTGTTTTCCAAAGGGAACTTAAGTAATGTCTCACCCACTATTCCCCTTGACATATCTGTCAAACCTGGGATTGTCAAAAATGTCCATATCGGAGCTTCATGTTCTTCTGACGAAGTCGTCACCTACACGTCCCTTTTCAAAGAGTTTTGTGATATCTTCGCATGGAGCTACAAAGAAATTTCGGCTATCGACCCTAAGATTATGATACATGAGATAAAGACATACCCTGATGCTAAACCCGTCCGACAATTCCTTCGTCCAGTTCACCCACATAAAGATGTGGCTATCAAACTCGAAGTCGAGAAACTTATTAAATACAGCTTTATTTATCTAGTGGATCTCACAGATTGGGTTTCCAATCTTGTCCCGATCGACAAGAAACAAGGCACAATTCATGTATGCGTTGATTATTGGGATATCAACAAAGCTTGTCCTAAAGACAACTTTCCTACCCCCTTCATCGATCAGATTGTCAACGATAGCACCGGAAGTGAAATCTTCTCTCTCATGGATGGTTTCTCCGGGTATAATCAAATCAACATTGTTCCCAAGGATCAACATAAGACTACTTTTATTTTTCCTTGGGATACTTTTGCCTATCAGAAACTTCCTTTCGATCTCAAGAACGCTGGCACAACTTTTCAATGCGCTATGTCTTATGCTTTCCATGATATCAAGCACATATTTCAACCATATTTGGATGATTTACCCACTCACTCAATGCACCGAGTCGATCACCCAATCCACCTCCGAGCCATTTTCGTTCACTATCGGTTCTACCATATACGTTTAAATCCTCATAAGTGTGTTTTCTACATGGAATCCAGCCGCCTTCTAGGTTTTATTGTTTCACGTCAAGGGATTCAGGTGGATCCTTTAAAGGTTGATCCGATCCTTATTCTCCCTCCTCCTACTCTCCGCCAGTTACAAATTTTGCAGGGGAAAGCAAACTTTCATCATCGTTTTATCCCAAATTATGCCGAGATAACTCGTGGATTTATGTGGCTAGTAAAAAAGGGTTCAGAGTTCGTCTGGGATACCATTGCCAACAATGCTTCTGAAGCATTGAAATTGTCCCTAACGCGTGCTCTGCTTCTCTTTCCCCCTGATTATAGTCGTGATTATTTCCTCTACGTTGTTGCCTCGGATTACACCATTGGTATGGTTCTTATCCAAGAGGATGATTCTAATGATGAACATGTTATATACTACTTGAGTCGAAGTCTAACGCCTACTGAAATCAAGTATTTACATGTCGAAAAACTGGCCTTGGTTGTCTTCCAATCCGTCCAACGCTTCTGGCACTATATCATCTCACGCAACACTATAGTGATTTCTCACTGCAACCCTATGCAACACATTCTTACCCATCAATTTCTAGGGGGAAAATAATCCAAATGGATTGTGATTCTCCAAGAGTTTGAATTGGAATTCGAACGCGCCAAATCCAAGAAGTCCTTAGTTTTTGCTGAGTTGATATGCGACTTTCCCCATTCTGAAATGGAAACAGCAGCAACTGATTCATTACCCAATGAATCTCTTTTCCTTATCAACACTGATGATATTTGGTATGGTGATATCATTATATATCTCCAAACCCAAACTTTCCGGCCAACTTTGTCTAGTATTGACTGACGTCGCATACGCTATCAAGCCCGTCAATATATTATCCTCGGGGATACTCTTTATCATCGGGGGATTCACTCTATTTTTCGACATTGTCTAACGTTCGACAAAGTCGAGAAAGCTCTGAATGACTGCCATTCTGGAGCCTGTGGTGGTCATATGTCTGGGTATGCTACTGCCCAGAAGATCTTACGAGCAGGGTATTTTTGGCCTTCTTTATTTAACGACCGCATAATCGTCGTTAAAAAATGTCATGCTTTCCAGACCTATAATAACAAGATACTGTCACATCCTGCTCCTCTTCACCCTGTGGTCTCAATTGGTCCCTTTGCGAAATGGGGCATCAATTTCATGACATGTCACCCTCACTCGGTCAGGGGGCATGGTTACATCATTGTAGCCGTCGATTACTTTACGAAATGGGTCGAGGTGATGCCGACATTTGACAACACTGGAAAGACTGCAACATTATTCATTTTTAATCACGTCATAGCTCATTTTGGTGTTCCCCAAGCTATCATCATTGATCACAGTAGCCACTTCAGAAACTTCATGATGTCCAAACTTACTAAAAAGTTGGGTCTTCTCCATGAAAACTCAACGCCCTATTACCCACAAGCCAATGGCTAGGTTGAAGCAATTAACAAATTTCTCATAACTATGCTCCGACGAATCATAGGGATTCACAAAAAAAGTTGGCACACAATGTTGTTTTCGGCATGTTGTTTTTGGCATTGTGGGCTTACCGGACATCCATCAAATCTGCTACTAGGTTTACACCTTTCTGGTTAGTCTATGGTTTGGAAGCTATTCTCCCGATTGAATGCGAGATACCCTCTTTAAAACTAGTTGTTGAACTCCTACCAAACACTTATGCTAAGGAAGAACGTCTATTGTATCTTATGCGATTAGATGAAACTCGACGTGATGCTACCCTAGTTATAGAAGCTCAGAAGAAATGTGTCAAGGTCCAATACGACAAACATGTCAAGCCTCACATTTTCTTCGAAGGAGATCTCGTTCTCCTCTATGATCAAGATCGCGATATGCTAGGAGATGGAAAATTCAAAGCCATGTGGCGAGGTCCTTATATTGTTCGATGAGTTTTGGAAAAAGGAGCTTATGAGTTAGTAGATTACGATGGTATCCCTTTGAGTGAACCTAGGAATGGGTTGTACTTGAAGAAGTACTATGCATAAAATCATCTGTGCATGAGTACTTGTATTTTTATTGTATCATACTTCTTGTGTGTTACTATAGCTTGCTTTTGTCGTTATCTAGTCTCTTCCCTTATGTGACATTGTGTTTGATTTCCAGATGTTAGAGTCTCTGCTACCCTATATTGGCTTCGCTAATGGCACTAGCCATAGTACTTAGAGCCTTGCTTCTATTGCATGAGCAATTTACGCCCCTACAAACGAACTTGTCTCCTTACGAGGTGTGTGTCTCGGTCGTGCGACCAACAACATTGCAGAGTATAGCACCGTTATTGAATTATTGGTTGATGCTATCTCACTCAGAATCCATCATTTGGTTGTGCAACTCGATTCACAGCTTGTAGTACTACAGTTAAGTAATGTCTATACTATTTGAAGTCCTACTTTGTTATGGATGTATTTGCGAATTCACCTCTTGGAACGTTATTTTGATTACATTGCATATCAACATATTCCTAGATGTTTAAATACATTAACTGATGCATTGGCTAACTATGTATTAGACAGACATTTGGATCATTTATAAATCAATCACATCAATTTTCATAACACATGATAAACTGGTAGAATCCGTCTGTATATATAATGATCAAAAGAGTTTTTTACAAAAAAGTTTTGTCCGAAGACCAAAATGTCAAAATATGAAGCTCATAGCTTCTACAAAGTGACGTCATGGATGACGTTCATGGTAACACACGAGTTCCCGGGAAACTCTATGGAGAAGTTGACTCATGGACTCTGACACTCCTACTGTATGACATTGATCGCACCGTGGAACCTCTCCAAGAGGCATGTCTGGAATATCTGTTGTCAAACCCTCTAGGTTTTGTTCCACTGCTTGATAATCCTCGACTTCCCATTGTGGCACTGGCACTACCTCTCCTCACCGCTGAATGGGAGAAGTGCCAGGAGTTCGGTAAGGTCCCACATATATGTCATCAATAACGAATTTTGTATTTATTTTTTGGACGAACATATAAAAAACATTTGAATATGATAAAATTAAAAAAAAAACATTTAAAAAGGACAAAAATTGTGTACTTCTTACCAAGTTCCCCCCACTAAGCATCCTCCAGCAGGACTAAGTCTGGATCTCCTCAGAAATCCAACCTTGCATAAGCATAATCGTCAACCATCAACATCTGTGGTTGCAGCCAGTCGAAGAAGGTATCATCATACTTGATAATTGGTCCAACTACGTGTCAGGCCATGAGGTGACACCATCTCAACATTCTTGGATCCCTGGGAGCCAGTAAATTCCACTCCACCTGCAGTCTCAGTAATGGAACCCTCTCAAGAAAGAAGGACACTAACAAAGATCCGTACCCGAATTTCTTCAGGTCACCTCGTCTGCATTTGGTCAACTTCCTTTCCATGCTACGAAGCACTGCATCTGCCCAGTTAAAAACCCAAGGTTCAGTACACTCTATGGCATACTAGAAGTAACTCTGGAGCGCCATGTGAGGAGAAGATCTCCCGACCATACGTGCAATGGTGAATAAAATAGTGCGGAGGGTCAAATATCGCACTCCCCAAATAGCTACTTTCCCTTTCTTCCTCTCTGCCTCAAGAACACAGTGTAAGCAGCAATACTCACTCATGGGCAGTCCACCACCTCTGCTACCAGTCAGGCTCACGTGGTACCCATGCCGTGACAGTCCAGTCAAGAAGTAAATGTCCTCAATATCTAAGGATAGTGTGTGGACCCCTACATAAAATACCTGCTGATCGGGATCCCACATACGCACAAGGTACTCTAATAACCTGACTTGGGCCCTCATGCCCGGGATACGAAAGTACTTCAGAAGGCCACAATTTCTCAAAGCAACAATAGTGAATGGATGATTTCTGGCAATGGCATTGTCTTCTTTGTGCTCCCTTTTGCTCCATTCAAGAACCATTTTGATGGCCAATTACCTGCATAAGAAGAACAAAAAGAGGATTAGCAATTATTTTCATGAATTGGTTCTCTTTCATTGAGTAAATTTTTAAAAAAAACTTTTGTGCTTTACAGTTCTCACAGGTGTCCTTTAGGCACAGTGCGAGAACCTCGCAGGCTATTGTGGGCTCAACTGCGAGAATGACCCATTCTCGTAGGTCCCATGTAGCCCACCTGTGAGAATGGTTGAGTGCAAGTAGGGCTCACAAATCCAACTCAAAAAATGAATTTTAACCAATGAAAATGCAAAATTAAACCATGAAAGAGTAGAGGACAAAGAGCCTACCTCACTGTTGCTAACAGCTCAACGAATGGATGCTTGTAACTCCCGCAATCTGATGCCAAACTTTGAGGGTAAAAGAGGGGTTTTGGGGCTCAAATAGTGGAAAAGTGAAAATGATATGAAAAAGAGTTTTACTCCTTTATATTTATTTTTACCATGTTATTTGGTTTTTTATGATTATTTATCTATTAAACCCTAATCCACAATGTCCTTTTGAGTGTAACTTTTGCAGGCGTAACGACTTCGATGTTCATATACAGGGATGCAGACGTATTTTTTCTTTGTCATTGCATGTTTTGATTGTTTTTTATGGTTTTTGTATAAAACCTCAAGCTTGGTCTTTGTCCGTTATCGCACTCGAAAATACATGAGAACATGATCGAGCATACTTTTATCACTTTTTCGGGCTCAAAAAGGTTATACGAAAAAGGAACCCCCCTGTAGTCCTCTTTAATCTCTTTTCAGACTCTTTAAACATAAAAAGATAGCCGAGGGACCTTGTTATTTTCACACTCGATAAAGTATCTGAAGAAAGCGTCTGGTGAGCGATAATTTATCTCTTTTTCAGTCTCATCAGACTATTTTACGAAAAAGGAACTGAGAGAGTTCTCTTTTAAGTGTTTTTCCAGACTCTATAATCGTGAAAAACCTTCGAGTTTTCTATCTCTGGACTTGTTAAACAAACATTGACAGGCCCGTAATGGGACCGAACCACTCCTTCTTAGGGTTCGTTAAACATACTCCGAAGGATAAGCTTATATCAACAAGCATATGTTATCCTCCTCAAGCTTGCGTAAAAATAAAGAGGTACTCGCCAAAAATGGTGGGGGGGAATTTGGGAAAGGGATATGTTATCATATTCGTATTGATTGGCAGTAAGCGTCACTCTTGAACATGACACCCCCTATTCATTATATTTGAAGCCGGTTTGGTAAATCCATTTGTCTCTCATTCGATTTGCTACAAGGTCATTCCATGTGTCGTCTTTGAGTCAATACTACCAAATCATTGGTTGTGTCATTCATATGTTCAAGAGAAGTTCACCTGAAACCTCTATTGAGTCGGCCATCTGCAGTTGTCTATTCTCTCTATGTCGGCCTTCCCTGTGTCCAATTTAATTTACATCATACTCTGTTCCACCTTCGAAATCTGTTACTCATTTCGTGTCATTGATGGGGGATACATCAAGGCCCTCCTGTGATGAGATTTTGTTCCACCGACTTCAGCTCATTATCCAGAAACAAGACTTAGAAATTCTTTGGTACCTTGGAGCTTGCATGCCTCAATGGCAGGTTTCCTCTCTTTCAACAGTGGGTTTACATCATTCACCCCTGATCAAAAGATTCCATTGGATGTTCAACTTCAACTCATTCATTCACACCCGATGGATTGTTCTAGAGTACCTTGGGAGTCATTGACATCAATGGTGATTTCCCTCGCACTTGTTAACGGTTTCATCAATGACCGGTAATCAAGTGGCTTATGCCATGTTCGACTTCAACACATGTAATCACATGGTTAGATTCATACTTTTGGGCGATGAGATTCAAGACCCTTGATATCATCTCTTTGTCTAGGTTGCGATGGATTATGTATAATTTGCGACACATAGATCCACTGTGTATGTCTCATGGCTATGTCGTCTTAATTTGAAATTTCTCGCATAGATATACAGTGTATTACTGGTGGCTATGCTATATTTTGATGGCATGGATCCACAGTGTATGATTGGTGGCCATGAGCTATGTCTACAATGTCATCCGTCTGTGATCTGAGTATGGGAATGCCTACCTCAGAATTAATATATATGATATTCTGCAGATGCTTGGTTGTTCATAGGTTTCCGATTAGGTGTGCTCCTGGTTCCTGACACACACATGCAGTTTACAAAGTGTTTCAGCTGTCACTGGTTCCAGCCTCATACTTTGGGGGGCATTTTGTTACCCATGATTTTGGTCATCATGATGGTGTATTGATGATGGTGTACTCAGGCTCCTCATAAGAACTTTCTCCTGAGAAAAGTTATATTCATCTCTTCCCAGAAAACTCATTTTTGAAGAGAGTTCACAAGTTGCTAGTATCCCAGGGTGCGACAATAACCCATTCTTGTAGGCTTTCTTAAGTTGGGTTGTGAACTTTTCACACTATGTAACATAGCTAGGGTGTGAACCTTCTCTAAAGCTTGGAGAAAGATGAATTCTCGATGGTTCTAGAAGGGAATATTCTAGAAGAATGGGTTGGCATTCGAATGGTTATCCTTGTACTGGATTCCCTGATATTGTGGGATCGTTCTTATGTAAGTAACCATCTCATTGTCTCCTATATATTGATGGAATTCTCATGGAAAAGGTTAAGCAAGATTCATTGGAGATTTGGTGAAAGAATTGTGTGAAGGACTTATCTTGAACAGGAGCTTGGAGACTCTAGCAAGTCTATCAAGAGGATTTGATCTTCTTCATACAAGGATTGAGAAAGTGTGTGTGTTGGAGCCAAGAGCCATCGAAAGGAAGCTTGTGACATCAAGGTGATCAGGTTGTAATCTTTACTTTCAATTAATATGATACAGTGGCATGTCCATTTTCCATAAATCTATTCTCACTTTATTGTGTAATTCCTTGATCATACACATAAGTTGACAATTGAATATATTTTGATATCTTCACTTTGGTTGGTTTGTGTTGTTTTGGTCTTGACCTCACAAGAACATCGGAGCGAAGCAGGAGCAACAAAGACCCTAGGAAGCGATACAAAGATATGTTACTTGTTCCTTCCTATCAGCTAATTCAATGGTCAAAACTTAGGGAAAGAGTCATGTCCTATCCTGTTTTGTTCTAGATAAAGGTGGATCTAGGGATATCTATTAGTGTCCACACCTACCGATTAGTCTGATAACACTAGTGATTTGATTTTGTTGTCTTTGTCCAAAGAAGAGATTTTCTCCAGCTTCAATTGGGACTAAATGTTCTCTAGGGACACCTGCAACTTTGAAGCAATCAATGAGGTGTTTTTCAAGGTAGAGAATATCATCTCCCCTATATGCTTGTGCATGTCCATTTGGTCTACTAGATGGACATCCTTTACATCAAACTCAAAGGAAGTCTTCTTAGAATTTGTGGTTGTCATAAGATGAGGAACATGTGCTTGGAAGAATGCCATTTGCATTCTTCCTTTCTCTATGTCAAATGTTGACAGCAGCCTGCATTGAGAAGTGGAGGTCTTCTTCTAGAACTGAGCATATATGTTACTGTTGAGGAGTTCATTTCTCTATTTGATATTTTTGTAATTGTCAAAAATATTTGACTATTCTTGCTCATGAGATGATTCAGTTGACAGAGTAGTATCTATTTTTTTTTAGATGAATATGTGGATACTATGAACTGACTTTCTGAAAAGGATGAAGAATGTGTTCCTTCCATGACTATGGTGGACTACATTTCTCCTTCTTTGATCAAGTTTGATATATGAATGGTTTTGGCCCTTTTTCTATAAACCTGGAAGTCTTCAGTTGATACCTCTATGACTGAAGGGGAAACCTCATTTCTTGATATCTTTTATGTTTTCATTTTAGGTGTGTTAATATGTGAAGCAGTGATAGGGGCAAGTTGTTCCTTTGTTTCTAGCAATGTGTTTTCTTGTCATTCTGTCTGGTTCATATACTTCTCCACTTCAGGTTTATGTGTGTGAACATAAGGAGTGCTGATTTGTTTGACTCTAAGCTCTAAAATGACACCAAATGGGTCATAAGACCATGTGAAACTCATTTGTTTCAAAAGGTTATCTGCCTCTTGTCCTGTTGATTTGTTGTTGTAGATAAAAGGGACAATTTGGGTCTTGATCCTTAGTTGTTCTTTCTTCTTGACTGCAAAAAAATGGATTTCATCTTAGTTCATCATTTGTCTTATGTATTCTAGTGAAAATATCCTCACAGGGAGGTATTTGGGCAATGTTGGCACAGGGGCAGACCCAGGGTTCACTCCAAGAGCGCACCAACAAGCCCTAGCTACTGGCCCTTTCGGAAACACCTGCGAAGTAGATGTAGTCTCACCCGAAGCAGCTAAGAGGGGGGATGTAGGACAAAGATGTCTACAACCACGGGAATATCAAGTGGAACTAATACAACGATAATGCATCATTCATATATTTCTTATCATCTAGATCTACTATGTGCAGCTATAAATCTGATCTAACACAATAATGAAAATAACAGTATAACAATGACAGAGATTTGGGTATCAATCACACATATGACACAAAATATACATGGTTTACCCTCTCTCTAGGGCTACATCCACAAAACTGTGCTTATGATATATTAAGATAAATCTTACAGTTTTGATATGTGCTCTTAGTCAGCAGATCTTCTCTCTTGTTCTCTCTGTCTCCCACCTTCCTACGCACCCAGCTGCAAGACTTGATCTTCACAGCTAGCTGAATATCTTACAGTACCAGAAGGCTCTCACTCTCAACACTCCTCTCTCTCACAATACAATAATCTCTCAACCAACAACAATCAATATCAATAACCAACTCTAGTACCGACCTAACCTATGTCCTTTCAACCTCTATTTATATATTACAATCCCTCACCGACAACCTTAGGTTGAAACCTATGTGTCAAAACCCTAATTACCAAAAACGTAGGTGTCTAAAACCCTAGGTCAACCTAACCCACTTTTTCTGAGCTTCGCCAACCTGTCTTTTCTTCTTCATCTCGTGGTCCTCCAAAGAATCCAATGAAGGCTTTTTCTGCTTGGTGAGTTGTCCATGATCCTTCTTCCTTTCTGATTTGTCATCCTTGATCTTCTCATCCAATGGCATGCTTTTTCATACTTCGCTCCATCCTTCCTTCTCTTTTTCTCACTTTGACTCAGTGACAGTTATTGTGTCTCCCGCGAAGCTTGCTTTTTACCTTTCCTTCATTTTTCTTTGCTTCCTTCCATAACCAAGGGACAACAGGCCCCCAACACTCACCTGTGACTCATCCTGAGGAACTTAAGCTCTGATCCTCTTGTTTTACTTCCACTTTGGACTGCGCAGTGCAGCCCTTGCTTTTTTCTTTATGCCTCCTTTCCAACCTTGTGTAGACTGTCTTTTCTGTGTCTAGTACCCAGTTTCAACTGCACCTGGTACCTGGACCCTTTTCCTCCTGTGTTTACTGAGAGATATGAGGTAGTTGGTTGTCAAAGTACAACTTCACCTGACTCCCATTCACCAATCCTTCCTTCCAGTCTCCCTTCAATGTCTTTATTTGCACAACTCCTCCTTCTGTAACATAAGTGATCTTATATGGTCCAAGCCAATGTGTTCTAAACTTCCCCAGGTGTTTGATAAACTTACTGTCATACATCAGTACTAAATTACCTTGCTTAAGTGACTTCTTCTTGATGTGCCTATCATGATAGGCCTTTTCACGTTCCTTCTGAACTTGTTGTTGGAATCCTACAATGAATTTGTCTTCTTCCAGTTCAACCAACTGTGCAAGCCTCTCATGAACAGTGTTGGTATCCTCCATGTCTGTAAATGCAACAATTCTTAAGCTTGGTACCAAGTATTCCATTGGGACAATAGCTTTAAGACCATAAACCAACTTGAAGGGGGTCTGCATTGTTAATTTATTGCGAGTGGTTCTATAAGCCCAGAGTATTGTTGGTACTCTTAAATCCCAGTCATCCCTTTTTACGTTGCAAATCTTTGTCAATGTTGTCTCTAAGATCTTGTTGAATGCTTCAACCGTTCTGTTTGGCTGTGGGTGGTAAGGTGTACTCTTCTGATGGTGGACTGCAAATTCTTCAGTTACGGCTTCAACTGTCTTATTGATGAAATGAGTACCTTGATCACTCATAAGAGTCTTAGGGCATCCAAACCTAGTTATTATGTCTTCAAATATAAACCATGTGGTTGTAGTTACACTATAGTCCTTGACTGCTCTTGCTTTGGCCCATCTATTTAGGTATTCTGTCAGAGTGATAATATACCTTTCTCCTGTGCACTTTCCTAGTGGGTTTATAGGTCCTATGAAGTCAATGGCCCATTTTTCAAATGCTTGTAGGGTCATCTTCGGTGCTAGTAGAATTTCATCTCTTCTGGATGGTTTTCCAACTCTCTGGCATGCATCACAGGCTCTGGTATAATCTTTAGCATCTTTCTGTAAAGTAGGCCACCAAAGGCCAGCTCGCAGAACCTTCTACGTAGCTGCTTTGCCTGCGTAATTTCCTCCTGCAAAGCCTTCATGATATTCTGCAAGGATTAGTGGGCATTCTACTTCCATCACACATCTTCTTAGTATCTCATCAGGTACCATCTTATATAACTGGCCAGTTATTAGTGAAAAATCTGTAGCACACACTACTAGTTGTTTCTTCTGGGAAATTGTATACTCACTTGGAGCCATTCCTGTTGACAGGAACTGGACTATGTCTGTGAAGTGGTCATCCCTCTTCCTAATGGAAAGCAATTGTGAATCTGGTAGTCTATCCTCCACACTGGTGGGTTCTTCTCCATGTTCCAACCTTGACAGGTGGTCGGGTCCCTTGTTCCTTCTTCCTGGCTTAACTATGATCTCAAAATCATATTCTTGAAACATGAGAAGCCATCTGCATATTCTCCCCCCCAACATTGGCTTGTTGACTAGATACTTCAGCCCAGAGTGATCAGTAAACATTTTAAAGTGTCCTCCCAACAAGTAGTGGCGGAATTTTTGCAGTGCATACACCATTGCTAATCCTTCTCTCTCTGTAGTAGCGTAATTGATTTCAGCTGTGGATAGATTTATGCTAGAAAATGCTAATGGATGATCAATGTCCCCTTCTCCAGGTTTTACCAGTAATGCTCCTAATGCAATAGAAGATTCATCGACATGTACATGAAATTCCTTACTCCAATCTGGAAAGACCAGAATAGGCGTAGTCACCATCTTTTGTTTTAGTGTGTCAAAGCTCTGCTAGCATTCTTTTGACCAACAAAACTGACAGTCTTTCTTTAATAACTTCTCTATTGGCACAGTAATCTGAGCATATCCTTTAATAAATTTCCTGTAATAGCCAGTATGTCCTAGCACAGTGTGCAGTTGTTTGACTGAGGTAAGAGGTGGCAAATCAACTATAATTGCAATTTTGGATGGGTCCACTAACAATCCTTGCTTTCATACGATATGACCTAATAATACTCCAAATGGTGAGAAGAAGATGCACTTCTTCAGATTCAAAGCAATTTGACATTGTCTGCATTTATCCAACATTAGCCTAAGACATTCAATATGATTTTTCAACAAGCTAAAAACATTCCAGTCATCAAAGTATGCTTCTAAAAATTTATGCAAAAATTCTTTGAACGCTTCAACCACCACCCTAGAAAAGATGGCTAGTGCATTCTTCAATCCAAATGGCATTACTATATATTGGTAGGATCCCCACTCTGTGGAAAATGTAGTCTAGTGACAGTCCTCCCTGGCAATGCATATCTGATGGTATCCTGAAAAAGTCGTCTATGAAAGAATGTACTTCCTAGCCTCCCACATTATCCAACACTTCGACTATGAATGGTGTAGAGAAGGGGGCATGTAGACAGGCATCATTCAACTTCCTGAGGTCCACAAAGATCCTGATTTCTCCTATCTTCTTATCTTGTATCACCATAGGGATGATCCACTCTAACTCTTCGACAGATTCAATAATCCTTGCTTCCAGCATTCTGTCGAGCTCAATCTTCACTTTTTCCTTTTATTTCAGGTTCAGTATGTAAGGTCTTTTCTTGATTGGCTTTACTTCTGGTTTCAAAGGTATTCTCATCTCACCCATAGGCCCTTTGATTCGCTTCATATCAGTGAACTTGGTTGGGAACAAGTCCTGATATTCATGCATTAACTCTGTAATCTTGTCAATGGTAGTAGCATCCCAATAATCTCCAACATTGGAAAGCTTCAGCGTCTCCTCTGTCCCAATATTAAATTTCTTTATCTTGATCGGTTGTCCAATGAATGGTAGTTCAACTCCTGGTCCTTCCACATCCCTGTGACCTTCTGTCTCAACAATGTTTACCTTCCTTGGATCATCATCTTTGTCAACATTAATGTGGTAACATTCTTGCAATTTATGGAATGGCGCAGTCCATTTATCCTCTTCTTTCTCCAAAGGGAGGCCAGATGCCTCCTTAAATATGTTTTGTCTCACAATCTGTAATGCTTGGTCTATAGAAGGAAATTCGTTGTCAAACAAAAATTTGGTTACAAAATTCTAGATCATACCTTCCCAATCTGAAGTGACGAGGCACAGCTCTACTTGAAGGTACCAGTTGATAGGGATCATGTCTAGTGTGTTAATTAATATATGTACCCATTATTCTCGAGGAATGTCACTCTGGGCCTCTTTGTAGCTTCATACATGCTCCTTTGGGTAGCTTCGACCTGTGTACCTCACTTCACATCTTCCTACTTGTGCTAAAAACCGTGTTGTCATCAAGATTCGGCATTGTGTCCAGTCTATGATATTGTTTTTATGTGTCCCCCACCATCTTGTTGGTGTATCTTTCAGAGCCTCATTCATAGCCAACAACCTCTGTTGTGTTGGTACAATTGTCTCAAATTCCATCAAGAAGTATTCTAAAGGATTCAGACCGTTAAAGGTAGGTAAGTTACTTGTTGTTGTATCAATCCAGTGAACGTCTATGGTCAGTCGAGCACATCTCCTTATGGATACTTCATACATATGGTTCTTCCAGTTCTCCAGTGATTCTTTTGAGTCTGATGAACACACATTGTCACTTTGCCATCTTAGATTCCCATCGGCAGTAGGGTTAATGTAATCTTGTTGTCTGGTTGTTAATTTATAGATGTTTTCTAGCTCATATGCATAGTCTTCTTCTCTGATGGGCTCTGTATACCACGAACCTTCATCTGGATCTAAGGGTGTAATGACCCTAAGGCCATCTCCTTCAAATGTCATGCATATTTTCTTTAAATTGACCACAATAGAATTGTTGAAGGACCATTCAATTTCTATTAATGCAGGGTAAGGGAAGATATCATCAATAATTTCAATTACCTCAAAGTCTGCAAAGGTTATAACTCCGTCGATGTCCACAAGGACATGCTCCAATCGTCCAAACGGGATGACATCTTGTTTATTAGCCATGTGAATCCTAATAGGCAAATATATCATCTTGGTTTTTCCCATCAGTGCCCAAGTTTGCTTCGTCATGGCGTTGACCTCTGAACCTAATTCGAGGACCACATAGTCTATATCATATTCTCCTATTTGAGCATTCAAATGTAATTCTTTGTTTGTTATTCTCATCTTACCAATCTAGTGTACTACCCTATTCAGCGGGGGTATACCTTTCCTAGCTCATACTGCCTGATTAGGTTTTGTAACTCTTGTATATCTTTCTCATCCTAAATTAATTTAATACAAGTGTAGAGAAAGTCGATGAGCATACTTACTTATTTTCCTTCTTTATGCGCGGCCAATTGATAAAATGCCTATGGCATTCCGTACTCTTTTACTTCTAGTTGCATTCTATATGAGGATCTTTGGTTCCTCTTGAACTCCTATTTTTCTTCCTCAAAGATTCATATTTCTTTCCTTGCATCGAAAGCTTGAGCCTTCTCCTCATATTTCCTGATACCTGACTCTTCTGCGATCTTTCTTTGGGTTGTTCTATCCTCTCCTGTAGCAGTGTCTCCTCAATTAATGACAGTGACTCTAGATTCAATTCTGTGAGGTTCAACATATATTAGTTGTACTTGTGGTTTCTGTTGGGGTCCTTGTCTTTCCGGAACCTTAGTCAGTAGCACAAGGCATTATTCTATGACATGCTCAAAAGAGTTACAATAACTGCAGGTTGTGCAAGAGTTCTGACAATCCCTTGCTAAGTGTCTTGGATGCACGCAGTTATAATAGATTATTTTTCCTCAGCCTCGGCCCATACCTCCTCCTCCTCCTCCTCCTCTATATCCACCATGAGGAGTGAAGTTTCCTCTCCCTAGAGAGTTGTACTGCAGAGTATTTCCTTCTTGCTGTACTTTGCCCTGAATATTGTATATGTCTCTCGACCTTTCATGCATGAGGTCATAAGCTCTACAATATCGATCATCGTGCCCTACTGATTTGCAGAATGTATAGTACAAGTTTTTAGGTGTCTGAACATACTTCTACATGTAATGGCACTCACTTGGGTGATGTCTATTTATGCGCACATCACACCAGAGCAGGTTAACTTGCTTCAAGGGGCTCGATGCTCCTGAGGCCAAATACTCATGGAATAAGGGACAATGTTCCTTATCATGACCTTATGATCTCCATATCACACACCAAACATCTTCCCTTTTATATTTTCCCTTCTCTTTCTTCATATCCTCAACTTGTAAAGACAAACTGGTTAGCTGACTCAAGATCCGGCTCATGCCTGAGCTCAATTCTCCCATACGTGTTGATTCAAGCTTCATGGTGATTTCCAAAACTTCTAAATGGGATGCAATATTCCATTGCATCAGAGGGACTCTAATGTGTGGTAACAGCATAGTGATGAAACATTCGTTGTTCTATTCATCAGGGATCTGAAAAGTTAATCAGCCTATTAGGGTCTTGAATCTCTAGTCGAACTCCCAAACAGGTTATGCTACCTTTTTTTTGATCTCTTTTAGCTAAGTAATACATTGTGACTCCGAATTAGGTTTTTTAAACTCTGCAACCAACACATCCTTGATCTCATTTAGTGGCTTAGGTTGCACCAGTCCTTGGACAAGTTTCATGTACCATCTCAGTGCACAGTCTCTTAGCATAGTGTTGAACTGGGTTCTCTTGATGGCTTCGTCGGTGATACTTTTAATATTCCATATGGATTCACACAGAAACCAATGTTGATCTATATCTTCAGATCCATCTCCTCTAAAGATAGGGAGTCTCATTTCATCTACCATAGAGCTTACTAGACTTCTTGTCTGAGTAGATGCTAAGCTACCAGTAACAGTGCTCTGAGGACTCTGGTGGTTCTAACTATTCTAACTGCTAAGTGTTATTGAAACAACAGGAGGGTTAATGTTACTTACTTCAATAACCTATGCAATTCCTGAGGTTTCTGGCTCGCTTTGGCAAAGTTCTTTAGCTTCCCCTTCTTTTGTCCTGGTGGGCTCTGAATGTTCTTCGTCAGTTAGATCTATTTCTTCTCCACTGTAGAAACCCTCTTCTCCATATTTTTTCTAAAACAAGTTCTCAAGGTGAACCCCTCGAAATACCTTCCCACAACGCGTATGTCCAGCTTCTATATCATTGTCGCTATCCAAGATCTTGAACATTAGCCTTTTCAAGTCTGGCCAATCTACTATATCTTCAAGACGTTATTTTCATGCAACAACATCTTGATTCTTAGCTTCAGAAAGTGCAAAAATTTTCCTATAGGTCCTTTGAAAAAGTATCTCAGCTTGGCTATATGATTTTGTTCTATCAACAACAAATTCGGTGATATACCCTCCAATGGTACTATCAAACCAGTGATATACATCCCTTGATACAACGTTGTCAACTCTCTTAACCTTCTTAATCAACTCCAATGTCCAAACCATAAGAGGTCTAGATCTGATCTCAAATTGGGTATCATCTAACCTAGCCAACCATTCAAACAAATCCTGGTGGATTCCCCCAAAGAAGATCTCGTGAATGTCGGTGAAAATGTATCTTTGTAGACAATATTCAGTACTCAGTTTAGGGTTCTTGTTCTGGGCTTCTGCGAAGTCCTTCTCTTGATCCTCTATCCACTTATGAATCTTTGTCTTTGATGGGAACCACCTTGACCTTCCCTTAAACAGATTCCTGTCCCAGCAATGGAACCATTTGTTGGAACAGGGGCAGACCCAGGTTTCACTCCAAGAGCACACCAACAAGCCATATCTACTAGCCCTTTCGGCAACACCTACAAAGCAGATGTAGTCTCACCCGAAGCATCTAAGAAGGGGGTTGAAGGACAGAGATGTCTACAACCAGGGGAATATCAAGTGGAACTAATACAACAATAATGCAGCATTCATATATCTCTTATAAGCTAGATCTACTCTGAGCAGCTATAAATTTGATCTAACACAATAATGACAAATAACAATATAAAAATGACAGAGATCCAGGAATCAATCACATATACGACACAAAATATACATGGTTCACCCTCTCTATGGATATGTTCACAAAATTGTTCTTATGATATATTAAGATAAAGCGTACAGTTATGATATGTGCTCTTAGTCAGTAGATCTTCTCTCTTCTTCTCTCTGTCTCCCACCTTCCTGCACACCCAGCTATAGAACTTGATCTTCACACCCAAATGAAGATCTTACAATACCAGAAGGCTCTCACTCTCAACACTCCTCTCTCTCACAGTACAATAATCTCTCAACCAACAACAATCAATATCAATATCCAACTCTAGTACTGACTCGACCTAGGTCCTTTCGACCTCTATTTATATATTACAATGCCTCACCAATAGCCTCAGGTCGAAACCTAGGTGTCAAAACCCTAATTACCAAAACCCTATGTCAACCTGACCCACTTTTTATGGGCTTCACCAGCCTATCATTCCTTCTTCATCTCGCAGTGCTCCAAATCATCCAATGATGGCTTTTTCTACTTGCTGAGTTGTCCACGATCCTTCTTCCCTTCTGATCTATCATCCCTGATCTTCTCGTCCAACGGCTTGCATTTTTGTACTTTGATCCATCCTTCTTTCTCTTTTGCTCACTTTGACTTAGTGACAGTTATTGTGTCTCCCACGAAGCTCTATTTTTACCTTTCCTTCCTTGTTCTTCTCTTCCTTCCATAACTAAGGGCCAACATGCAATTTGTAAGGTGGCATATCACATCCATACACTCATATCTCTGTGTGGTTTTGGTATAAACACCAATTCCTTATCTTATCTAGGTCAGAGAGGTGAAGGATTCTCTGAATTTCTTCATTGATCCTTGGCTCTATGTTGTTGTTCAGCATGCAAACAACTGGATGATAAAATTGGTCTATGAAATACTTGAAGTTGAATTCAGTTGAATTTTTCCTCACCAGTGAGGTCCATGAGGTCACTGACTGTGGGTTTCCTTCCTAGTCCAATTTTTTAAAAGCACATGCAAACTTGTCTGACTGAAAAAACAAGAACAAATATACCAGGACTGAGGAATATCTGAACATTCCTTCTATTGAAAACCTGAAATTTTGGTCATGTATATTATCGGCCAGAAACTAACTGAATCAAATTGAAATGTGGCTCTTTATTTTGTTCTAAAAATGGATAAGAAACCTAAAATAGGTTCATCTACCCATTCATCTGAGAAGTATCCTAATAGGTAACAAAGAATGGAAATGATTAGGTTGTCCCTAATAGAGAAAATGGAGGATATATAGGGGCGAATTTTTCTTGGGCAATTGAGTGTCTTCTGGCAAAAAAATATCGAAAATTTGGGCTCTTTTGGGTAAGGTGAGATTTTGGTATAGGCCATTCAGGGCTTCGATGGAAAATGGGATTGCAGAGTCGCTTCTTGGGATTTGCAGCATATGGTCAATGTATTTGGGTAATGATGAACAGGGTTTCACCAGAGGAGGAAATAATGGCCATTTAGTCGGGAAAATAATGAGCTTGGAATTTCAGGGAGAATTTGGGGAAATGGTAGGTCTAAGGGAACATATACATAGGAAAATTGGACTCCCAACGTGTAATTTCGTCGCTCTGATACAAGAAGATATCTTTTATCCAAGAGTGCAATTTGAAGAAGTCAAATTCACACTTTAGATCTACGATCTTGTAATCCTTATCTGCCAAGGGGATGTGATCCAGGTCGACAGGAGGGGGAAGAATCAGATTCTCATACATTTCAGCATATTGTCCTTTGGGGGCCATGATTAACAGATCTTTAAGGTGGATTAATGGCGAACTATAATTACCTAGGTTAATTTCGCTTGTTGATGGTGAATAATAGTTGCAGTTGGCTTGAAGGCTTGTTTTGGCATGATATCCACTGTGCCTGCATCAGCCAATAATGATACAAGGTGAAGAAACAGGGTTTTACAGCTCGATGGAGGTTTTGTTTATGGCGTGGGGTGATGAAAGGGCAATTAACGATCATGGGGAGTGAATTGATTGGGTAACAGGTATATGGGATGTAACATACGATAGGTGGAAGTGGGATACGGTGGTGGAGTGAGGTGAGCGGTATTGGGTAGTGGTTTGGCAGGATTCTGGAGGGGGGCGTAGGTGGTAAGTGGATTTGAGAAGGGGGGGGGGTCTGAAACGTTGTGGGAGCACTATATTAGGTGGGGCCAGCATGGGGGAAACCACTATTCCGGACCCCCCCCCAACCATTAAAGGCAGAAAGGTAGGGGGGGTCTGAAATGCTCTGAGTATTGTTGATCTGGGCGATGTTGGATCCCGCCGCTCATAACTTGTGCAGCAATTAGTTGCTATACAACAAACAGGCTTATCTGTTAGAAACTTAGGATAAAAATATACAATGGGTAGCGTTAAGCTTACCTTTTCCACTTTTACACCATGATCTTATTCTCTTAAGCTAGAAATACAAAATTTAATCAAACAAAGGGTATTTTAACAATCCCTGTCAACTTTTATTGAGATAAACACACTAACCTATAAACTAACCTAGGCATTTAACATATTAATCCAGCTTAGACTATTGGATTGATTATTACTCTAACCTAACTAATTTGGCCAAGATTAAACTGTTTGGCCAAATTTATTCACTATCCTATCAACATAAATTCAAAAGGTTTGATCATGATTATACAGTATGATTCAAACCAAATTTACTTTTCATGGGGTTTTATATTTTTTCTTCTTTTTTTGTCTTTATTTATTTTTTATAGCCTCTTTTCATTTTTTCTATTTTTCTTTTTTTTCTTTTTTCTTTTCTTTTTTTTTATTTTTTATTTTCTTTTTTTAAATCATTTGTAGAATAAAATATTATTTACAACGAAATATGACTAGAGGAAGAAATTTTAATCATCGGGTGATACTATGAAATATAGAGTTATAAGAGTGGCTCCACTTGGGGATGGCGCTCTCCTTGTGAGGTGCCAAGAACCAGCTACTTGTTGCCTTGAATCCTCTTCTTCGATACTTTATTCTTTTTGATTTGTTTTATTTTAAATGTAAATCTAGTGACATTGATCAAGGGCTTAGGGCCTTCTCTTCAGGCTTCAACAACTAATAAAAGTCACCCACACCTGACATAAAAAGTAAAATGGTATTTAAAATGAAATGGGTGGGAAAAAATTTCAATATTATGAAACATAGTGCTTGAGCATTCTACCATTGACAGGTCCTCCTGGCAGATCTGCTCCATCCATATCTTTGATAAAAAATTGCATTGCTTATTCTATAGGCATGTATTGTGAATGGACCTTTCCATAGATTCTCAAATTTTCCATGCTTTCCTTTTTCTACATTCCTTGAGTCCCATTTCAGTACTTTGTCTCCTAACTGGAAGTCATCATCCTTTGTCCTTCTGTCATAGATCTTCTTAATATTTTCATTAATCACCTGAGTTTGGTTGTAGACCTCTTCTCTGGACTGTTGTAGTTGTATAGTTTGATTAATTCTTCTTTGGATGTCATTTGGTTCTACCTATACTTCCTGGAGTAACTTCATGACAAGGACACCTAAAAAAGTAGGAAAGACAACATCCATTCCATAGACCAACTAGTATGGGGGCATACCAATTGACCTCTTTGTAGTAAGTCTGTCTGTCCATAGTGCATGTACCAACTTATTGTGCCATGATTTTTTGTTGTCCTATAGAAACTTATTGATGATGTTGACCAAACTCTTATTTGAAGACTCTATCAATCCATTGTCCTGAGGGTAATAGGCAGTAGAGTGTCCTAAGGTGATATGATATTTTCTACAAAATTCTATCATCTTTTTTTATTTGAATGTTGTTGCGTTGTCAGTGATAATTTTCCTGGGACATCCAAATCTAGAAAGAATGTTAATTTCCAAAAACTTGATGATCACTGCATCAATGGCTTGCCTAGTGGGTACAACTTCAATCCACTTGGTGAAATAATCAGTGGCTGTGAGAATCCACCTATGCTGGCCAGATGATGGTGGATGGATTTCTCCAATGAAATCCTACCCACATTGTTGAAATGGAGCTTCAATTGAAATTGGCTTCAAAGGTAAAGGCAGAAGTTTCCTTTTTCCTTCAAAGATCTGACATTTATGACAGGAGGTCACTTTCTTGTGGACATCTACAAATAAAGTTGGCTAGTAGAAACCAACTCTTAGAATTTTATTGGAAGTGGTCTTCCAACTCAAATTTCGACCACAAACTCCTTCATAGAATTCTTGCAGAGTTTTATCAGCTTCATCTTTCAACAAACAATTTAGTAGAATCCCTCCAGCATCTTTCCAATAAAAATTGCCATTTAAAATACAATGCTTCATAGCTTTGAGTTTCAAGAATCTAGATTTAGTTTTAGTTAAACCGGGAGGATCTTGTAGATGATGTAAAACAAAGATAAGGCCTACATACCAGGGAGATTTTGAGAAAACCTCTTTGACTTGTGGAGTCTCCTGCTCTTCTTTTTCATCAACTGCATCTAGAAAATTAATATCCAAAGAACGAAAGTTGGACTCACCCATTAATTTAGCTATTCCTTGACCCTTGATAAGATTACTTGGTTTGATCTCAATGTCATACTCAAGGATAACAAAAATACATTTACCCCTTCTTCCATATGGACTATCTTGAGTCGGAATATCTTTCACCATAGAATTCAGGACATAAGCAATAATGTGTGAGTGTAGAATATATACTCTGAAATATTTAATTGCTTTCACCAAAGAAAAATCTTGCTTTTCCATGATGTTATAATTCAATGCATCATCTCTCAAGAATTTACTAAAGAAAGCAATAAGTTGTTCATGGCCTTCACTATTCTTCTGCAAAAGAACTGTTGCAATGGTATGCTCAGAGGCAAAAGAGAATAGGAGGAAATATTTTGTATAATCTACACTGATAAGCATAGGGGCTTGTGTCAAGGCCTGTTTCACTTGATCAAAGGAATTTTTTGCTTCTATGATCCATTTTATTTTTGTGTCTTTTTTCAACATATTTGTTATGTTTCTGAGAAGTTCTGGGAAGTTAAGGATAAATCTTCTTAGAAATTTTATTTTTCCTATGAAACACTGCAATTCTTTTATGTTTATGGGATGATCTATCTTTTGAATGGCTTCAATTATGCTAGTATATATTTTAATTCCATCCTTGGATATGATGTGTCCTAACAGTTTACCTTCCTCAAGACCAAACAATGTTTTCGTTGGATTTAGTGAGATTCCAAATCTCCTACATTTTTCAAAAACTCTTCTAAGGTGGATTAAGTTTTCTTCATCTATTTTTGAAAAAATAGTTATCTCATCCAAGTATATAACAATGAATCTTCCAAGTTCAACCACAAAAGCAATATCCATTGCTCTCTGAAATGTGGCCCCGGAAATCATTAAACCAAAAGGAATTTTCACATACATGAAAGTTCCCCAAGGTGTAGTAAATGTTGTTTTCTCCTGATCATCGAGGTGGACTAATACTTGGTTGTAACCAAAAAAACCATCTAACAAAGAAATTCTACTAGATCCAACTACCTTCTGCAAAATATGGTCCATTTTAGGAAAGGGATAGTTGTCTTTAAGAGAGAATTTATTGAGGTTTTTGAAATCAATACACAATCTTATCTCTCCACTCTTATTTTTTGTTGGAACTAAATTGGACACCCATTTAGAAAATCTCAATGGGACAATGATTTTAAGATCATACATCTTTTTTATTTCCTTTTCAATTAGAGGCATCAACTTTGGGTTAATTCTCCTAAGTTTTTGTTTGAAGGGGTTCTGATCTTCTTTTATGGGAATTTTGTGTTGTATATTGTTGGTATCATAAGATTTTAGATCTTCATAGCTCCATGCAAAAACATCTATAAATTCTTTGAACAATTTGATGTTTTTCTATTTTTTAGCAGGAGGTAAAGATTTTAACAGTTTAATCATTTTTGGTTCCTTTTCAGTTCCTATATTACCATCCTCAACTTCTTTTCCAATAGGTTCCATTTTTTGTTTTTTAGCTACATCATCAAAATCAAACAATTCTTTCAATGGGACTAATCCTTTACGCAAGATATTATCCTTTAATTGCAAAAAATCTAGATCTTCTTGGTTTTCATTTATTTCTTCTAAATCTAACTTATTTACACTTTATTTTTCATGATCAATATCTACATCAATATTTTCACATTCAAACTCATTTTTTGATTGCAGAAAATCATCACTCTGTTCATCATTCCCAAAAACTTTCCAATACCTGATATTGGCTGGGATAGCAGGTCTACACTTCACCTCAACTATATACTGGTGGTTAGGATGAAATGTATCTTGCAAGTGGATGCAGAGGTAGCTAGACCATCATAAAGTATGTTTTGGCCTCTGGGAATCACCTGCAAATCATATTCAGTAAAGCACTGCAAGAAATCTAAAACAAAATTTATGTAGGCTCTCAGTGTTAGGTGTTTAGCAGAGTATTCACCTTTGACTTGTTTTATTATAAGTTCAGAATCACCCCTTATTGAAATTCTCTTAGCACCAAGTTTTTTTAAGAATTTCAAACCTAGCATTAATGCTTCATACTCGGCTATATTGTTGGTACACTGAAAATTCACTTTGTAGGAATGGATTTTTGTATATCTTGCTTTTGAATTTGAAACCCACACTCCAACTCCAGATCCTTCCTTACTGACAACACCATCAAAGTCTAAAATACACAGAGGTTATGTTGGTTCATCAGATTGTATCATCATTGTTTTGTCTTCTTCAGGGGTTTCTTTCCTTTCCTCCAAGTTATAAACATCATCCTCCAAGTTTGCAATTTGTCTTTCCATGTCTCCCTCATTGTATAAAATAAAAGGAGTTACGATCATAATGAATAGAGTATATGGGGTAGTTATGTGGTTTCTCTTGACTACTGACCATATATTTCATCAGTGTATCCCTATATAATCTCCTCTGCTGACCAAATAATGGGATGGTGGTGTAAGACAAGTCCAGTTGTAGGGTACCCTATAATTTGGCTCGCAATGAGTGAGACAATAACATGCCATACTTTGGAGGTATGTCTGCAACAACAATGTCCATTACCATGCTTTTGGCTGGGATTTGTGCCAAAGTAATACACAAATATTTGATATACCTATGATCTAGGTGGATATCGGTGGCCACCCACCTTTTCCAAATGGCTCAAAATAGTTTTCTGGCCATTTTGGCAATTTACTATTTTTAGCAGGTTTTAACTTCTGGGGCCATTTTGA
>JZKD02S1999447.1:506917-520829 GCA_000966675.3 Picea glauca
GCCCCATGTATTCCCCCCTTTGGGGTCATATAATATACATTTAACCTCATATATGCCCCCCTTGGGTCATAACAATGTTTTTCTATCCCATGGGATGTACTCACCTCTGGGCTGCTATTTTCATTTTTAGCTTGTATTCTCTAGTTTCCCATGCACTGTATGGCCGCTTTGGGGTTCAAATGTTTCTTTTGCTGGTTTATTAATGCTCCCATATAGAGAATGTTTATATTTTTTTTCTATATATGTGATCTCTCTCTCTCTCTCTCTCTCTCTCTCTCTCTCTCTCTCTCTCTCTCTCTCTCCTTGGGTCGTACAATCATTTATTGGAAAGGGAGTACATAGTGTTGTAAGATTATGTTTGGTTGCGTGTTTACTTTTCTATTTGAGTGACTCATTCATGATTGGATCAAGTGCCTCCTACTCGAGCTTACATTCAAGTTGTTCACTTGATTCCGAAAGGGAGACTTGTTGATCCGAGATCTTTTCATCGAGTGACTTATAAAGAATTGCATTAAATGAGCATAATTTAAGTGTACCATTAAAGAAGGAAAAGCTCAAAAATGAAGAGACATAAGCATCAGATCTGAACACAAAAACTTGATAATGGAGTTCATCCCTGGTGGACTACGTCTCCGAGTCCTTCTCTCAAATGGGTAGGCTCTTTCATTAACTCAACAAAAGAATTTGGAAAAATACATAAGTATACCTCATTCTGAAATCAAGCTGTAGAAATAATGCTCAGATCATAAAACAGACAACACCACTTAATTTGTGGTGTCAAATTACCCAAAAATGACTTTCTCCACGCCTCGATCCGACTCTGGCACTCCCAAGCCCAAGAGAAATTTGTCTCGATTTTGGTCCCCTCTGCAACCTGCATTAATGATTGTACTTGCATCATTTTTTGTGCCTGAATGGTCGTACAGTGCGTGCTCGCCTCCTCCTGGTGGCTGGGAGGATGCATCATTTAATAATTGAATTGGGCATTGGTTACAATGTAATGGCCTGCAGCCTGTTGGTTAGGGTGGATATGTTAAGGTGTTTGTGTGGGAGGAGGATCCGGGGTCAAACCCGTGGCCTCCCCCTTTTGGGCTTTATATTGTTACAACATGTATATTTTCATATAGTTGGTTTCACAGTTTTAGTGGCGGTGCTATCTCCATTAACCAAACGATTAACGCTTGCTAAGTTTGTTGTGGTCCGCTAGATTTGGTGGACCCGACAAACTATTTTTTTCCAAATTTTTGCTCATGGGTTGTCCTTGGGAATTTCCCGCCTGCCATTTGGCAGCCTTAAATGGGCCATGTGGCGGCCTCTCACTAGTCCAAATTTTCACTTGTCAATTCAACATGCCACATCATCGTATAGACTGTATGGATTGCCATGTGGCATGATCCGATTGGTCCACAGATCGGTCTGAAAGAACCAATATCGGGTGACACGTGGCAACCTCTAGTGCTTCCATGTCATCATGTTGATGTCATGTTGACGTTAGCATGCCATGTGTCACCTTTCTTCTCCTTCCACATGTGTTGTACATATGTTGACATCATTCGTAAGGATGATGACATCAGTAGTACAGATGCTGACTCATCCCTTGCTGACTCGACTAGGTTGACCAAACTTTGATCGTGAATATATTTCAATCTGTAACTCCATTTGACGAGTCATTTGGGCCATTAGAAATCTTGCGACATGCTCTTCACGATCATGCCATTTTTATTGAGTTTTTGGAACTTTGAATTTTTTCCCTTTCTCTGTTTGTTGAAGCCATTCTGAGCATCCTGAGTTGCCCATGTGAGTTTTGAGTTGTTCTTAGCCTTCTCTAAATCCTTTTTGGATCACACCTTCCCACTAAGATATTTTTGGACCACCAAAATATTTCATCAATCAATAGGTAAGTGATGGAAGAGTCCCCTCACTTTTTCCTTTTCTATCCACTTTTCCTTGCTTGGATGTGTGCCTTTTAAGCCTACTCGAAGATAATCAACATAACCCCTACGTGAAGTCCTCGTCCTCCTGTCCAAGATGATATATTCCTATAACTCATCCAAGTACTTAGGTGAAAGTTGATCAATTGAAGGTAGTGAAACTTCCTCATCTTGATCCATGATCATGGGAGGCTCAAAAGGTTTCAAATTATCAACATTCACAACTAAGTAAATCTGCATGTAAGGTGGAAGATCCAGATGAAAAGCATTGGTACCATTTTTCTCCAAGATAGTGAAGGGTCCATAATAGATAGGCTTGAGTTTTTTGCCTTCACCCTTCAATCTCTCCTTGTTGATGTGAAGCCATACCCAGTCTCCAACCTAGAACTAATGATCAATCATGTGCTTTTCATGCCAAGCTTTATACTTTGCTTAATTTTCTCCAATTGTTCCCTGATTGCCTAGTGTATCTATTGGATCCTCTGGATGAACTTCCAGGCTCTATCCCTCTATTCATTCTTCATTCGCGTCGACATCTCTCCCATAAATAGAGTCCAAAGGAACCTTTGGTAGGTACCCAAAACATGTCTCAAAAGGTGAACTCTGAGTGGATGAGTGTAATGCTTGGTTGTACACATGTTGTACATAGGGTATATGTTCATCCCATAACTTGGGATGCTTATTGCAGTAGCCTTGAAGAAAAAATACCTTGTTCGATTTACCACCTTTGTTTTTCCATCATTCTGTGGATGGAAAGAAGTGCTCCTCTTCAATTCGGTGTCCATCATCCTCCACAAGCTAGTCCAAAAGTCCCCAAGGAATCAAGTATCTTGATCCGAGATAATGGATGTGGGTAACACAAAGTGAACCCAAACATAATGAACGAAGAGATTAGCATTCTGATCAGCAGTGATATGATTTTTACATGGCATCAAGATACACATCTTGTTGAACCTATCCACTACACATACAAATAGTCATGACCCTCTTTGGTCATTGGTAAACCCCCTAAATCCATGGAGATACTTTCCCATGGATGGGATGGAACAGGAAGTGGTGATTATAGCCCCAGTTTTCTATTAGTGGGCATACAAGTAGAACAAATCACACACCCCTTTACATATTTAGTTACAATTTCTTTCATTTGAGGCCAGTAACAAAACCTCTGCAAATGAGCCACAATTTTTCCTACCCCAAAATGCCTAGACAGAAGATAAGTGTGAGCTTATCGTATTACATGGACTTGTTCACTTGTAGGAATACATAGTTTTCCAAGATGGTAGAGTATTTTTTCTTGCAGACAATACTTCTCTACCTGTGCACCAAGGGTTAGCTTCTCATATACTTCTTTAAACTATTCATCGATGGCATATTGTTATACATAGCTATCATGAGATAAAGAAGTATTCTTCAGAATAATAGAAGCAACAATAGGAGGTCTAGAACGCATATCAACTACCTTGTTACTTGTACCCTTTTTGTACTTAATTACCAAATGAAATTGTTGTATAAAACACATCCATTTGTAGTGTCGATATTGTTGCAATTTGATCTATGCCTGGAGATATTGTAAGGGTTGGTGATATGATCCAGATTATTTTCGGCACGAAATGAGAGCATAGATATAATAAAGAAATGCACAGAGATATCGCAGATATTCAATAATATAACAGAAATGTATCAGATATGCAACCATAAACACAGATATACAGTAATACACAATTTCTATTAATGAAAGAAATGTACAAAGACTATAAAATACAGAGTGAAAGACTCGCTAGAATGGTGGCAGCTTATCTCTGAGAAGAGATGTGACAGCTACTCGCATTTGCAAGAAGATGATCCTTACAATGAGGCTATGAAGGCCTTTTTACAATAAATGGGAATGCCAAAAGTCCTAGACATCCAAAAACCTAACCCTGGGAGATGAAGTGCCAAAAGTCATGTGGGCCCCGTTTGGGTAAGTTAGTACATCAACTTCCTAGGGTCGTAACTTTTGCATACGATCTCTGTTTTAGGCATATGATAGCTCGTTGGAAAGGTATCATCAAGGAGATTCATTTTGGGGGATAAATTATGCTTTTTGAATATCATTGAGAACCTTGATCTCGAAACACATTCATTTAGGCCCTCAAAATGGCCCCGGAAGTTAAAACGTGCTAAAAATAGTAAATTGCCAAAATTGCCATAAAGTTGTTTTGAGCCAGTTGGAAAAGGTGGGTGGCCACCGACATCCACCTAGTTCAATCCGCCCTCCTTAGGAACCAATGGTATCTGTTGCATTGAGTTTTCAGGGGAGAAGGAAAAGCATTTGTTGAATCTGCATCTTGGTGAGCTGCTTGTCTTGTTGGAGACATCGCGCTGCTCAGTTTGTGGAAGTCTATCACGAACATGTTGAGATTGAGGCTATTCAACAAGTCGAGATACATGAGAGGATGGTGTGCAGAAGGAATCTTTGCACTTTGCTGCAACCTTGTCGGCTTGCTTCTGTTGGATAGAAGGTGCTTGGGGCAAGGCTATAGTGGTTGCAGTGTCCTTTTGTTCTCCTTTTGAACAGATTGTGAAGAAGATGAATTTTTCAGTATGAGATACTACCTTGCGACACTTTTGAGGTGTAAATTAGTCAGAACTACCTCTGGTATTCTGTAGAGATGACCCCCCAAAGTAACAATGACACTACGAGGTCGAGACTCATAAACAGCATGGCGTCTCCACATATATGGTTGGCCCAAGAGCACATCGCAGACATCCAGTGGGGTAGCATCACATAATACCTCATCCTTGAAGGGTTGAATGATGTATGATAATCGACACTGTTGGCTGACACAGAGATCTTGTCCTTGGCGAAGCCACCCGAAGTTGTATGGCTGCGGGTGTGGTGTTATCGACAATCCCAATTGTTTGACGACCTGTGCTGAGATGAGGTTCTTCTGGATTCCACTATAAATAATAAAATGCAGTGGGGTCCCCTTCACCCACATCTATGAATGAAAAAGGTGCTCCCCCTCTTCAGGATCTGTTGGTTCTTCTGGTTGAATTGTTGCAGTCACGACAATAACAGTGGGGTCTATGTCAATGATCTGTCCTTTACTAGTATTTTCATAATCGGATTCTTAATCAGGGTTCGGCTCCTTGTCTTTGATGTCAACCACCAATGACTGTTTTGAGTGACATTCATCAGTGTTGTGCCATGGGATTTTGTGGAACTCGCACCATTTTCCGGTGTCCTTCTTTGTCTTCCCGTGACCCTTCTTTTCCTGTGTCTTGGACTAGTTTTCGAGAAACTGTTTGTTAGGGCCGTCTTTTTCATACTTTGGTTGTTGTGTATTTGCAGACCCGAACTCCCGTTTGTTCTGGTGCTTAATTTTTTTCTCAATTTTAACAGCATATCGATAAGCAGCACCGAGTGATGAGATGTCCAAAAAATCCATTTCGGTCTGGATGTATCTGTGTAGAGCCCCACGGTACTTCAGAACCAAATCTCGCTCAGAGTCTTTGATACCCATCTTGGTGCACAAGGTATGGAAGGTATTGGTGAACTCTGGAACTGCTTGGCCCCTCTCTTTCCACAGTGTGGTCCATCTCATGTATTGGTCCTCATAGTTGCCAACAGGGTAATATTGTTCTTTTACTACATCCACAAAAAAATCCCAAGTAGGATCGACCCCATATATTCCAGACTCCTCTATGGAACTTTGCTCCCAGTAAGTTTCCCACCAATGTTTGACATGAGGGAGAGCTTTAAGGAGTGCAAAGGTGATATTTTATTTGTCGTAAAATTTGTGAACAGAGAAATAACCTTCTAGCAAAGTTAACCATTTTTCTAGGGCTTTTGCATCTATCTGTCCTTCAAATACAGAAATATCAAAAATAACTTGTACCTTGAAAGGTGAGGTTCCTCCAAAGTGGTTGCTTGATGAAGATGTGCCTGATGCTATCGACAGGCATTGAAGGATGTGGGAAAAATTCTCTATCATTTCGTCCCTCTGTCGCGTGAGAGCTTGCTCAAGCAACAGATTGATAGGATTGTCTGCTCCATCGTTTTTCTTTTCTTCCACCATTGAGGGTTTCTTAGGTGTGTAAGAGAGATTGTCTTCAAGAGAGACAAGCTCGAGACCCAAATTTCTATACTCGGACCTCATCGGGGACATGCACTGAAAAAATGATCAAGAGCAGCCTACTCTGATACCACTGATCCGGATTATTTTCGGCACGAAATGAGAGTGGAGATATAATAAAGAAATGCACAAAGATATCACAGATATTCAATAATATAACAGAAATGTATCAGAGATGCAACCATAAAAATAGATATACAGTAATACATGATTTTTATTAATGAAAGAAATGTACAGAGACTGTAAAATACAGAGTGAAAGACTCGCTAGAATGGTGGCAACTTATCTCTAAGAATAGATGTGACAGCTACTCGCATTCGCAAGAAGGCCTTTTTACAATAAACGGGAATGCCAAAAGTCCTAGACATCCAAAAACCTAACCCTAGGAGATGAAGTGCCAAAAGTCATGTGGGCTCCATTTGGGTAAGTTAGTACATCAACTTCTTGGGGTCGTAACTTTTTCATACGATCTCTGTTTTAGGCGTATGATAGCTTGTTGGAAAGGTATCATCAAGGAGATTCATTTTTGGGGCTCAATTATGCCTTTGGATATCATTTAGAACATTTATCTTGAAAAACCTTCATTTAGGCCCTCAAAATGGCCCTAGAAGTTAAAACCTGCTAAAAATAGTAAATTGCCAAAATTGCCAGAAAGTTGTTTTGAGCTAGTTGGAAAAGGTGGGTGGCCACCGATATCCACCTAGATCATGATGTGTATGTATGATTGTTTCCTTCCCTAACAAGTAGTGCTCCCATTTTTTTACGCTCTTGACTAATGCATACAACTCTTTATCATATGTAGGATAGTTAACAACAACTTGTTTAAAAGTTTCAGAGTGGTAACACATAGGCTTACGATATTTCATCAATACTACACCCATGGTGTATCCTCTAGAATCTGTCTCAATCTAAAAAAGTTGTTGAAGATTCAGCAGTGCTAATACTAGTACGTTGTTGATCTTCTCCTTCAAAGTGTTGAAAGCTTTTTGTTGCTTTCCTTCCCACTGAAAAGTGTTCTTCACACTGGTTAAGGCATGCAAAGGAGCTGCTATAAAGGAGAAATTGGAAATGAACCTCCTCCAATACTGGACTGCACCTAAGAAGCTTCGAACTTCAGTTACACTTTTTGGCTCAGGCCAATTTACAATTACATCAATTTTGGAAGGATCAATTTTTAATTGTCCTCCTCCTACAATATGACCTCAGTACACAAGTGTGGTCTTGCCAAATTCACATTTAGAAAATTTTACATACATCTTTCCCTTTGCAAAGTATACAATACTTTCTTTACATGCCTCACATGTTCATCCTAAGTCCCCCTAAAAATAAGAATGTCGTCTAAATATACAATCACAAAGTCATCTAGGAAAGGCTTGAATACATCATTCATCACATGCATGAAAGTTGCCAAATCATTACAAATCCCATATGACATAACTAACCACTCAAACAATCAATGTTTGGTTTTAAAGACAAATTTCCATGCATCTTGTTCTGTGACCTTGATTTGATGATATCCACTACGCAAATTCAACTTAGTGAAATAAACAACATTCTTCAATTGATCAAGTAAATCATCTATCTGAGGAAGAGGGTATCGATTTTTCACCGTGATTTTATTTAAGGTCCGGTAATTGACACACATTCGCCATGTGCCATCCTTCTTTGGCACCATCACGATCAGAGAACCACAAGGAGACAAACTGGGCCTGATGACCCCTTGATCTAATAATCCCTGTACTTGTTTCTTGATCTCTGTCATCTCCACAAATGACATCCTATACATGCCCACATTAGGAAGAGGAGAATCATGTTGAAGATGTATCTCATGTTGGATTTCCCTCTTAGTAGGTAATCCATCTGGTTCCTGAAAAATATCATCATACTTAGAAACAATATCAATTAATTCATTTTTATGAGATGGATCACATCGTTGGAAAGCGTCAGATATCCTGACATATTTCTCTCTTATGACCATGAGTAATATCTCTTATTAGTGTTCATGAGTCTTTTCATTTGCCCTGCACTTACAAGTGTTGTATTTACCCTCATGCTGTGAGCTCTAACAATATATTCCACTCCCCCTTTAGTAAGGTGGTATTTGTTCTCATGAAAAAAGAAGACTACTTTTCTATCATAAATATAAGGACTTCCCAACACTATGCCACATATATCAAGTGGTACAACATCCAAACCCACTTCATCAATCAACTTTGAAGCAATAGAAAATTTGACCCTACATTGTTTGGTGACATTAAGTTTTTCTTTATCACATACCCAACCAAGAGGATAAGGCTTCGGATGTGGTTTCGTTTCAAGACCAATCTTCTTTACAAGTGCTTCAAATATTAAGTTTACTTGGGAACCCGTATCAAATAATGTATCTATATTAGTGAGTTTAGATACAACTCTTATGCGAAATAATTCATTCCTCTTTCATTCATCAACATGAGATTCATTATTGGAACTTGAACTAGCATGAAGGGAATCTTTATCTTGTACTCCAACCGTGGTGACCTTTCCTTCATCTCCTAAATCGGAACCAAGATCCTGTTGCATTGTAGCAACGGTTTTTGTCTTCCTCTTTCTACCAAACTATTTCGATTTCTTTTCTGGATGTAGTTTCCAATAATGTTCTTCATCGTGACCATTTTTCTTGCAATGAGTGCAAGGTGGATTTCTTGCTTCTCTCGTCATTGTGGCGGTATTCTTGTCCTTCCTTTTAAACTTCTTAAAATTTTTATGTGGGAGATTGGAAGGTTTCTTCATGGGATCTTCTTGAACATGTTTCTCCATGTTCTCAAGGTGAGTGGCTTGCAGACAAACTTCGTCAAGACTAGTGGGGTTAAACAATAGCAAAGTATGACGAATATAACTATGAAGTGTGCCAATATACTTCATTAAAGTTTCATAAGAATCCAAATAAATGTTCAATGCAAGAGCTTTCTTCCTAAATTCTTCTGTGAAACTTTGTAGAGTTCAACCTTTACTTTGCCTTAAAATTTGTCATCCCATCATTGCTTTATGTAAATACCCTAATGGATAAAATTGATTCCTTATCGCTGATTTAAATTCCAACCATGAGGAAAGAAGATTACCACACTTACTTATGTCTTGAATCTTTATCTCCCACCATACGAGAGTGGTGCCTTCCAACCGAAGAGAAGAAAATTGCACTTTAACTTCTTCTTCATCAATATGTTGAACACGACAATACACTTCAACCCATCGGATACAATTATCTAGATTTTCAGAACTATCATATCTATTAAACATAGGTAAAGCAAATTTTACATCAAGCTTTAATAACGGTTTCTTAAAAGAGGCTTTATGGCTAGAATGATGAGAATGATGAGAATTCTCAAAGGAAGAAGAGCTAGAACTCGAAGGTGAAGACGGAGGATCAGGAGGATCTCCTCTAGCCCCTTTGTTTACCGAAGCATCATCATCTTCATTTTCTTCCTTTTTCTTCCCTTTCTTATTCATCCTCTTCTCATAATCTCCATACATTTGTTTGAGCATTTATGATATGTGATAAAAGACCATGTGAAATTTTTTCTCCTGTTCATCACACTTGTCTTATTTTGCCATTTTCTTTCTTCGGGATGCACGACCACATTCGGGATTGAAAGTCTTAAGAGTTCCTTCACCCTACTTATGCTTGGCCCTAGTAAGCATTCACACTCAACAATTCAAGGCAAAGACGATTGCTCTAATACTAACATGACCCGGAATCTTTTCATCGAGTGACTTATGAAGAATTGTGTTAAATGAGCATAAATTAAAGTGCACCATTAAAGAAGGAAAAGCTTAAAATTGAAGAGACATAAGCATCATATCTAAACACAAAAGCTTGATAACAGAGTTCATCCCTGGTGGACTACGTCTCCGGGTCCTGCTCTCAAATGGGTAGGCTCTTTCATTAACTCAGCAAAAGAATTTGGAAAAATACATAGGTATACCTCATTCTAAAATCAAGTTGTAGAAATAATGCTCAGATCAGAAAACAGATAGCACCACTGAATTTGTGGCATCGAATTACCCAAAAATGATTGTCTCCACACCTCGATCCGACTCTAGCACTCCCAGGCCTAAGAAGAATTTTGTCTCGATTTTTGTGCCCTCTGCAACCTGCATTAATGATTGTACTTGCATCATTTTTCATGCCCAAATGGTCATATGGTATACGCGCACCTCCTCTTGGTGTCTGGGTGGATGCATCATTTAATAATTGAATTGGGTGTTGGTTATAATGTAATGGCCTGCGACCTGTTGGTTAGGGCGGATATGTTAAGGTGCTTGTGTGGGAGGAGGTTTCGAGGTCAAACTCGCGACCTCACCCTTTTGGGATTTATATTGTTACAGCATATATGTTTTGATATAGTTGGTGTCACCAGTTTTAGCATCGGCACTCTCTCCATTAATCAAACAATTAACACTTGCTAAGTTTGGCATGGTCCGCCAAACTATTTTTTTCCAAATTTTTGCTCACGGGCTATCCTTGGGAATTTCCCACCTGCCACGTGGAAAAATATGATTGGGCCATGTGGCAGCCTCTCACTGGTCCACATTGTCTCCTGCCACATCATCACACCACGTCAACATATGGACTTCCACGTGGCATGATCCGATTGGTCCACAGATCGGTCTGAAAACGCCAAAATCGGGTGACACGTGGTAACCTCTGGTGTTGCCACATCAACATGTTGATGTCAGCATGCCATGTGTCACCTTCCTTCTCCTACCACATGTACTATACGGATGTTGACGTCAACATTATAGATGTTGGCTCATCCCCTGCTGACTGAGATAGGTTGACCAAATTTTGACAGCGAGTATCTTTCAATACATAACTCTGTTTGACAAGCCATTTGCGCCGTTAGAAATCTTGCAATGTGCTCTTCGTGATCATGCCATTTTATTTGAGTTTTGGGAACTTTGAATTTTTTCCCTTTCTTTGTCTGTTGAAGCCATTTTGAGCATCCTGAGTTGCCTCTGTGAGTTCTGAGTTTTTCTTAGCCTTCTCTAGATCCTTTTTGGATCACTTGTCCTTAGGTTGGCTACATGTCCTCCATACTTCATTGTGGTGAAAATAAAGTGGCTTCTTTTGTTGGAAATGTTTAACAAGTAGCATATGCTTGTCATTGATGGCAAGTACAACAATGAAGATGGCATGAGTATAGGAAGAATGTAACAGTCGAACACCAGAAGTATTTTGGGAAGACGTTGTAGAGCAACCTCAATAAGATCAGAAGAGATAGTGCAGAGGATGTTTGGTATGTTTTACACACAGTGTATGCTTGTCATTGATGGCAAGTACAACAACAATGATGGATTTAGTACATCAGCGATGATTAGCAGTGCAGTGATATTCAGGAAGACCAGCAACGCAACAATCCTCAGTCGTCAAATCGAGGATTGATCTAAACTGTTAATCAGGCATGATGAAGTCCCGTAAAGTTTGTGAAGCATTTCTGATCGTTGGATCCCATCCAAAGTTCCCAACAAAATGAGGGCCATCAGATCTGAATATAGACAAGAAGAGCAGGCTGAAGAGGAGGATAGATCTCAGGCATTAGATCTGAGCGCAGGGTTCGACCACCGTTGGATCGAGGAGAGCCTACACGATCTTTAAAGTGCAAGGAGTAGAGGGCTCACAAAATCTCGAAAGCAGGAGGACTGTCCATCTCAAGGGTTTATGTGGACCGTTGATCTGACTCCCTGTCGGAGTTTTGGGGATTGAGAGTTGGAGATGACAAGTAATATCATCCACAGAAATCCCGATTTCGCAATATGCAAAATTGCGACGTAATCTGAGCCATCAAATCAAGATCACATCTGGATCGTCGATCCGACTCACGTCAACAAACCACATCAGCTAGGAACACATGGCACAACCAACTAATGACAAGTGTTGGACTAATTCAACATGCTAAGCACATGTAAGTCACGAATCAGGGTGACACATGGCAGTTATTTAACACATGTGACGTCAGCAGACTTACACCATGTCGGAGTTTCGAGGATCGCGTGTTGGAGATGTTAAAGAAACAATGCAACATGAATCCCGATTTCGTGATATGAAAAATCGCGACTTAATCGCAGCCGTTGAATCAAGATCAGATCTGGACCGTTGAGCCAACTCCATATCGGATTTTCGTGAATCGCGACATAGAGAGACAAGAAAACAACTCAACAAGAATGCCAAAATTGCGATATGCGAATTCGCGATTCAATCGCAGTCGTTGAATCAAGATTGAATCTGGACCATTGAATCCAAGTCCATTTCAAGAATTCGAGGATCGAAAGTTGGAGATGTCAAGGAACGTTAACATCAAGAATTCCGATATCGCGATATGCAAAATCGTGACGTAATTGCAACCGTCAGATCAAGATGTGATCTGGACCATTGATACGACTTCTTTATGGAGTTTCGTGGATCGGGATTTGGAAGTGACAAGAACATTCACCACAGGAATGTCGAAATCGTGAAATGATCTGAACCGTCAGATCAAGTGTTGATCAAGACCGTTGATCCCACACCATTTCAAGGTATCGGGTATCGCGACTTGGAGAGTCAAGATGCCTCATCTCCAGACTCACGAAATGCGAAATCGCGAAAGCACCTTATGCATGAGGCTGTGGTCACAACCCTTGGTCACATCAGCGAGAGATGGAGGAAAGAGCTAGAGCAACCAAGCTCCATTTCGGGGATCATGACTGGGAATGTCGAGATGCATGGTCACACGAATGTCAAATTGCTGAATGCCAAAATGCCGAAATGAATGCAAAATCCCATGGAATCAATCCAACGGTGCAGGTGAACATGAGCATGATCGAAGGGCTAATATTGATCCTCACAGTGTAACTGCTAGAAACCATTGATGGTTTCTACCAGAGGATGCGAAGAGACTTCTGTGTGATTTCCAGAGGAGCTGAAGAGTTACAAGGAATCTGCCAGTGGAATGAAGATGATTCGTGGAGGAAATTGACAGTTGGATGAGGGTTAGAGCCTGTAATTGAAACAGAAAGGATAAGCTCGACTATGCTAGAGAAGACGAATAGTCTCAACTGCCATAGAGGCTGAGGAATCTCACCATAACACCCAGTGATGTTGAACGCGTGGGAAAACCGCCAGAGAAGCTGAAGAGTTACCATGATGATCAGGCAGAGCACTCGAGAGGTGGAGGATATCAGCTCGGTGTGAGTATGTAGAGGTATTGCGCACATTGCATGCACAAGGTGCACAGAAGCTATAAGTACACGGTATAGAGAAGAGATGGGGGGGCTGTTGCTGTTGCTATTGGAGTTGTTGTGGTCGGTGTGTAGAAGGATTGAAGTGTGAGCGAGGCAGAGTGCAGGAGTAGAAATACACAGTAGAGGAAGGTTGCATTGATGGGACATGGCGCATAGAGCATAAAAAGTAGAAGAACAGACAACGCAAGTCATGTGTGTAGAAAAGCAATGAGGCAGACAGAGCAATGAAATGCAACAGAACAGTGATGAGTCTAGTAAGCCATTGTTGAACATCATATCACTGTAATAAGTTTCAGTAGCAAAGATTTTTATTTTAGGGTGGAAGGGATGTGCTAGGGAGGACTGTTGTCCTCATAGGTTCAAGTGGGTGCTTGAACACAGGGAGTTATAGCTTCCATCTGGTTGCAGCCAGAGAAACCAGGGTGGCAGGGTGGTGCAAGGGAGAACTCTTGTTCTCTGTTATACAGGCTGGTGCCTGTATGATTGGAAGCTGGTGCTTCCATCCAGTTGGTGTTGGAAACACTCAAGGAGTTGGTGCTTCCTTCTAGTTGGTGCTAGAGAAACCAGGGAGTTGGTGCTTCCTTCTAGTTGGTGCTAGAGAAACCA
>JZKD02S1999460.1:1619-11852 GCA_000966675.3 Picea glauca
GTGACAAAGGTATGGTGATACAAAATACTAAGTGAGTTTGTCTAAGAGTGGAAAAGTGGACAACCCAAGAGTTTGTGAAGAGAGAGAGAGAGTGAGAGGGAGATTTGACGATGAGGCTAATGATGTCAAGGTTGCCCGGGTCTGATGGCCAAGGGCAAGGGGGGCGAACTGGGCATTGGCTTGTTGTCAGAGTCCTCTGGGACCATTGGGGGTCCCACTGTATGATCCTGGGGTGGATGTTGGAGTGAGGGATTTTCCTAGCATCCGAGGTCGAAAGAAAGAAACTCTGGATAGATCTCTGGCTACTTCTCTGGATCTGGTTGGTAATCTGACGGATGGGAGGCACCCTACTTTGGATTTGTCTAGAGTTGATCTCTCTAACACTTTGAGGATGTATGGACTGATGTATGGTTCGACATCTCCAAACTGGTCTCGATGATATCGGTCGGTCTCCCAGAGGGGGAGGCTGAGGAGAGACACGAGGTCTAACCAATCTAATGTCTGGTGCACTCTCGAACTTTTCCCTTTGTTTGTTGCTCTGATATGATGGATCAACATGAAAGTATGAGGTGATCATCTTGGTCATCACAAAGCGAGGCATGGCATGTAGCAACTCAGATTTGTGGCTGAATATCTCCTTGATAAAGAGGGCTATGCATCTCTAGTCTTGGTACCAGAAGAAAATAGAGAGGGAGCCCCCTGAGTCCCTATAGAGGAAGTGATAGCATCCTCTGATCTCATAGTATAGGGGATATTATTAGAACGTGGTATATGGTGGTCCATCTTAATCCAGAGTCGATAAGAACTGTCCCGGAGCTGTCCCAAAGGGATCTTGAGTGAGTGCATCCAATACCTACACATATAAGGGGGGTGGACGATGACGCCATCCCACAACTCCAAAAAGTGCTCTAGGTAGAAGGACATCTTTGAGCCCAAGCTTGTCGGAGGTGAGGTCCAGTTGACCTGAATGTACAATTTGTAGATGTCCTCTCCGATAGCTTGATTTAGTACCTATCTAGTTGGCGAGAGATGGCGCGATGCATCAAGGAGAAACTGAATGGGGGAAGGCTCTCTGAGGAGTTATTCATCGACTGAAGAAGCTGGGACGCCTCTGAGAATCGATGTACACAACCTAAGGGGGGATCCGAAGCGAGAGCCTCTGAGGAGCAAAGTGCAAGGTAGGGGTACCGCTCTCTCCCGGTGGCAGTCTCTAAAAGACCTGACTCTATGAAGGAAAGAGACCAAGTGGAAAATGATCTTGAGGTGGGATGGGTGGACACCGAACTCTGCCTGAATAATGGGTTGCAGAATCGTTCGCTTGTAGCAGATGATGCACCTGAGAAGGAGGGTCTAGACTCTCTGCATTATGGTCTAGTTTGTCTATAACAAGTTCGACCCCTAGATCTCAGAGCCATAAGGAACTGTGGGTTTGATAATTGCTTCCATGAGTTAGAGTTTGGACGAGATGTCTTGAAACTGACCTAGGAAGCACTGTCTCTCGATGAGGGCCAGGGGAACCATACCCTTTACTAAGCCAAGGCTACAGAGCTGGTCGCATACTAGAATGAGGCCCTATGAATTGTACTCCCCGTTAAGTGTAAGTTGTGGTGATCTCAATCTCTACCCCCTGGTAGTAGAAATTTAAGTCTGTAAGAGAGCTCTTTGATACATTGAACAAATCAAATCTAATATAAGCAAAGATTTTAACTTGATTGATCTAGGTCTCCTACATTATTATGTAGGTGTAGAAGTTTGGCAAACATGTAGCAACATTTTTGTTTCACAAACAAAATTTACCAGGAGTTTGGTCAATAGGCTTAGAATGACAGATTGCAAAATCTCATCTACACCTATGGAGACATGGTCGAAGCTTTCAACCAAGACTTTAAGGAAGTTAATGAGTTAGTCTACAGGAAACTAGTGAAGAGCTTGATATATCTAACATCCAATAGGATTGATTTGAGCTATGCTGTGAGCTTCATTTCAAGATTCATGACATCTCCAAAAGTAGAACATTGGATTGCAACAAAGAGGGTGTTGAGATATGTGAAAGGGACACTTGACATTGGCATTTTGTACAACAGAAACAAAGATCCTAGGTTGTGTGGGTATACAGATTCAAACTGGGTAGGTTTTGTGGATGATAGAAAATCCACCTCTAGATATGTTTTAAGCCTTGGCACGGGTGTAGTCACATGGACCAGCAAGAAGCAACATGCAATAACCCTTTCGTTGATTGAAGTGGAATATCGTGGAGCAATGAAAGAGCATGTGAGGTAGCTTGGCTCAGGAGGATGCTTTCATACATGAAGATGTAACAGATAGAGCCAATGACCTTATTTTGTGACAATCAAGGGGTGCTCAAACTAGCCAAGCATCTAGTCTTCCACTAACATACCAAGCATGTTGAGATGCGTTGTCACTTCATCAAATAACTTCTAGAGGATGGATATATTGAGTTGTAGTATCGTCCAACAGAGGACCAAATTGCAGAATTCTTTACCAAGTCTTTGGGTCCTAACAAATATGTAAAATTTTGGGAAAAGCTTGGTGTAGTTTGTAGATTGACCATTAAGGGAGGGTGTGAAAGTATATGTCACAATAATCATGGTCAATTAGATATTGAAATTTGAGATGGGCATTAATAAAGTCATTTTTAGTTTAGGTTGTTTTATGCTTCTATGTTTTATTTCACTTTAGTCTGTAACTTAGTCTATCTCACATTCATAAAATGGATTGACTTGACTAGTATGTAACCCTTTATAAGAAGGATTTCACTTCTCATTTAATCAATGTAATACAAAGAACTCTCTTTGTTGAATTATTATAACTTCAAAGAATATTCTACTTATATTTGAGTCATGATTATATAGATCAAATCCCCTTTTGTGGATTGATCAATTTGGGTCTTGTATAAGATCAAATCCCCTTTTGTGGATTGGTCAACATGTATTTGTAAAGTCGTCCCCTAGTAATTGTAAAGTGGTTTTAGCCACTTCTAGGAGAAGTCGACTCCACCAAGTGAAGAGTCACAACCCTAGAGCCACCTCACAACTTGTATTTATATGTGAGGATGGTGTCTCATTTGAACACACACCAACCAACTCTGTAGTGCGCAAGTCTTGGAGGAGAACCTACTGCAACTGAGGGTGACATCAAGGAGGGTTTCTGGTCTATCTCTTGGTAATTCTTGGTTAAGTGGTGCGCTAGTCTTCCTAGTGAGGGAGTAGAGGAGGATCTTTTATTTGGTCTTTGGTCTATCTATATTGAGGAAGTTTTTGCTGGGTTTTCTCCCCCATGAGGGTTTCCTAGGATAATCTATGTGTCTCTATTGTTTCTGTGATTGTCTCTCTTTCAGTGATCTTATTTATGCAGCTAATGTGCTAAATGATTATAATAATAAAGAAGAACTGTAACTGCTAGCTGTATAAGTAAAAACTTCGACATGGTATTGGAGCAGGCCTGAAAGAGACCAACTCACAGTTTATAAGAAGTAACTAGCCTCAACGCACCCTCTCCAAAATCTAGTTTTTAGTATTGTAGCTACTGCAGAATTAGGGTTTCTGCATAAACCCTAAGTGTGACGTTTTCCCTGTTTAAGGAGGACGCTGGGGGAAGTAACCACATCTAGGAGCTCGCTCTGGGAGGGCGCATCTAATCCCTGGATCAGAATTCCGAAATTTAAAGCTTGATAAATTAGGGTTTCTTCATAAAACCCTAAGTTGCAATTGCAATTGAAGTATCGGTTGCAGTTGTAGTGCCAGTTCCTTCATGCCAGTTGCAGTGAAAGTTTTTGTGAAGTGTTGGAATTGATTTTTTATTGTCCTAGTGCGCCTTACCCTAGCAAATCTCCAATTACCTTTAAATTACAAGTTGCGACACCTTTGAAATTTTAAAGGTTTGTTATTTATTGTCGCTGTTGTTGGATGGTGCCACTACCTGCTGATACTGTTAGAGGTATGTACTTACATATGTTTAAACTGTATCATTATTTTTAAAGGGTATTTGTAGGAGAAAGGATCTTTTGTCTAAACAACAATCGTAGATCCAAAAGGATCTCAGATCCAACACATTCAGAGGAACTATGCACCCCAGGTTTGATTACTTTGATATGCCTCTACTTGTTATGGAATTATTGCGATCTTATGGATATCCAAGTTGTATTTTGATCTGTTGAAGTTATCATACTAACCATTGGTCAAAATTAAAGTCAAAGTATTAGATTGATTAAAGTTGAGATTATAGAGTTTATCAACTAACTTAGATTTTTGCCTAGATAGCATATTATCTTAGTACAGAGGACGGGTTGAAGAAAATACTTGTCATCTTGAGTGAAGGAGATGTTGATATTATGGTAGCTTCGGGAGGTATGAACCTCTATTGTGACCTTTGACAAGATTAGAATGTTTCGGAAGGAAGCAAAGAAATGAAGGAAACGCTAGACAAGATGTCGGCTGCAAAAATATAATTAATATGGATTAATTAGTACCCAGAAGGAGAAGTCGGGCCAGGCAAGCCTGCCAGAATTACTATAAATACAGGGCACCAGTCTCTCATTATACACCTTTCTCAGAATTGCAGAGAGTAGTTTCTGCGCACTGCAGTCCAGCAGTTTTGTGCGCAAGTCCTTGGGAAGGTACTACGCCAATTTTGGGTGAGACTATCTGTTCAACTTGGTTACTTCTTGCTTGGTGCATTAGCCTCTATTGGCTATTGGATTGCTACCAGGATTCTTTTTTCTGTCAAGGTCAAGGTGCTCGGAGGATGGCTTCGGCCTATGGTTGGGTGACAAGGGTNGAAGAATATTCTACTTATATTTGAGTCGTTATTATATAGATCAAATCCCCTTTTGTGGATTGATCAAATCGGGTTTTGTATAAGATCAAATCCCCTTTTGTGGATTCGTCAACATGTATTTGTATGGTGGTATTTGTAAAGTAGGTCCCTAGTAATTGTAAAGTGGTTTTAGCCACTTCTAGGAGAAGTCGGCTCCACCAAGTGTAGAGTCACAACCCTAGCGCCACCTCACAACTTGTATTTATATGTGAGCCTTGAGGATGGTGTCTCATTTGAACACACGCCAACTAGCTCTGCAGTGCTCATGTCTTGGAGGAGAACCTACTGCAACTGAGGGTGACGTCAAGGAGGGTTTCTGGTCTATCTCTTGGTAATACTTGGTTAACTGGTGCGCCACTCTTCCTAGTGAAGGAGTAGAGGAGGATCTTTTGTTCGGTCTTTGGTCTACCTCTATTGAGGAAGTTTTTGCTAGGTTTTCTTCCCCATGAGGGTTTCCCAAGATAGTCTGTGTGTCTCTATTGTTTCTGTGATTGCCTCTCTTTCACTGATCTTATTTATGCAGCTAATGTGCTAAATGATTATAATAATAAAGAAGAACCGTAACTGCTAGCTGTATAAGTAAAAACTTCAACACTCTCAAGTTATCTTGGTTTTCTTTATGTGTTTGATTTTCGTTTATCATGATATTTTGTGGTCCTAGCAATTAATAATAACTATATTTTATATAACTAGGTTCTTTACATATATACATTGATTCCATGAACAATAATATTTAGCTAGGCACACTATAGTTTGTATAAATATTGCATTCCATGATTTGATTAGTTCATGATGTATTTGATCTTTTGCAATATTAGGTGCTTTCTACAACTTGAGTTTACCAGTATTGAATTTTCCAATGAAATTATCAAAGATTTTTTTATAGTCTGGAAGTTGTGGCCTTCTCTTTGGTTTGAGTTGACATGTAATTGTTGAATTGAATGTTTTCGCATTTGATCAATTATAGTAGGCCATTATTCATTATTTTTATATGATATTTATTGATTCTATTCGAATGTGTTGCACAGACATTCTTTATTGCTGCATTATTGGCCATGCAATATTCAAGAGGATTGGTAAGCAGTCTCACTCAGTGTTATTGTTATTTATTAGGCCATTATGAAAACTAAGATTTTATTGGAGTCCCATTTTTTGTGCATAGTTTATCCCTAACATGTCATGCTTTATATGCACGGATTTCAATATCATTTGTAGATCCTAAACTTTTACCCATTTTTCTAAGATTGTAGTAGGGTATGGTTTTGCAGTTTCATTGTACAAACATTCTGTGCTTAATTGTAGAAAGTATTACTGCAAGTTGATGATTAATTGATTTGATAGCATCATTTCACATTTAAAGGAATTAGCAGGTTTGTCACCTTCTAGTATGATAAGCATCCCGATTCCCTGTGAATTAGCAATATCTTAGGTGATTCTTGATAAAGCAAATTATATTACTATAATAAAGGAAGCTTAATTGTAAGATCTACCTCTTTCTTTTCTACTTAATTGGTGAAGATGACATCATAATAAGCCTAGCAAGGATTCTTGCAAGATCCAACAGAATGTGTTCAATAGCAGAACGAGTCTAATAAAATGCTGAATAGCACATTGATCTCTGTTAGATTAAAAGTCTTTGTCGAGGAATTCATGAGGTATCCAGACTATTGCTCATTTATCATCCTCACCATGAACATAGATGCCTTTAACTCACAATATTCATCATTTCTTGAAATAAGTCGGACTCGTACATACCTGTTAGAATTGTTGCGAGAAACTAGCCTCCAGGAAGAAAGAATAATGATAGAAGAGGTAAACAAAAGAACTTAGGGAGAAGGAGAAAAGTTACTGATATGGAAATCTATTAGGGAAAGATGCATAATTTCCAGTGGTGATTCAAGTAAAAGATCCCACCTCTTCCCCCCAAAATTAATTGAACTCCTTTATATATCCTAAATCTACTTTACTTTTACAACTTTATGTTCTTAGTTGTCTCGATTGCCTTTAACAATTGTAACTGCTTTCCACTTCTTCAAATTTAACTACCCAGTTTGTTGAAGTCAGTTGGCAAGTGATCTATTCCTACAGCTTGAGGTATCACTAGGTCCATAATTTGGGAATCCAAATCCTTAGAGCACTGATGACATGGTGAATAGTTGCTTTCCCTTATTCAACCGGCTAACTTGGCAATCCTAAGAAACCTTGTTAACTGTCCAACTAAAAATGTTATTGTTATGAATCCATAATAATGCCCAAAATGAGCTAGGGTGGCTAAGGGGAACCTGAGCAGAGTAGGGGCAAGGTGTCTCATTATTGAGCCGAGAGGTAAGTATGTAACTATGCTCAAAAATCCTAAATTAGTGAATGATTTTAGTATGTTATCTGTGGGTGAAATCCTTGTAGTTATGAAAGGGAAGTTCATATTGCATGTAGAGAGAGAAGCATTATAATGATATGGAAAAATGATTTTCAAAGTGCACATTTCCATAGGTTTATTGTGGCCACTGCAATACTAATACTTGAATTTTCCTAGACTAGGACACCAACTAGCTCTATTACTAGTTATAATTCCAATACCACTTGTAGACTGTAGTAAATACAAAATGGTGAAAAGACCAATTATGATTGATAGTGTTACCTCTTCAACTCACATCTAAGTGAAAAATGTCCTAATGCATGGATGCAACCTTGAGGTAAGCCGAGGAGAAGTACCACTGTCACCTCAATACAATTGTCCTTGTTACCTCCCAGGTTCTCACTAGGTGTAAAAGTCCTAAGCATAAGGATGAGACCCTAAGGGAAACTTAGGCAAGCCACGATTGTCACCTCAGTGGTTTTGTCTTTCACTTTAGCCTACGGATGGACCTAGTCATGGGGGGCTTCCCTATGGTCAACTAAGCTCAATGTTTTATAGTATGAAGTGGGAGAAAGAGAGATCTTAGTTTTATTATCTGAATTAATGTTTATGATTAATCCTCTTCAGTTCACAACTTAAATCAGATTCAATTAGCCTTACAGATTTATTGATTAACACAACACAAAGCTAAGTGTGTGCAAGTAGACTTAGAGTTAAGCAATGAAATTCAACACACTTGCTTCGACAAGATAAATGATCAATTCCGAATCTGTTTATGAGATGTTTAATGCAGAAAATTCAGATTAGAAAAGATCTAAGAACAACCCTCTTTCCAAGATATCAATAATGACAGTTAGGTCTTAAAATTAGGAAATCGATTTAAGTTTTAAGCATGAAAGATGATCTATAAATCTGATTTAATGTATTATTTGAAGATAAATTCCAGATTTATATCACTTTATCAAATGTGCTTTATCAAGAGATGAAACAAGAAAAAACTAGGGAAAAAGAGAGCAAGATGTCTAGGGTTTCATCCTAGAAACTACAAATCAAAGTCTAAACCTGTATGTATGATATTCTTGATGCAAAATTCAGATCTCGAACAAAAATCAAATTCCTCCTTTAAAGATACAGAATGAACAAAGAAAGAAGTGCAAAATATGCAAATCGACTAGGTATTTAAGCTAGGAAAAGTCAACAACTTGCCTTTAACTCAACTAGAATGATGTATAACTGGATTTTTATGATTTATCTAAATGAAATATTTAGATCTAAACCAAATTTAAATGCCTTTTTCAGATTTTACAAGTCAGCTCACAAATTAGAGCTAAAACAAGTGAATTGACCTGTGGTTTTAAGGGAAAAATCAATGATTTTTCTTGAGATGAATGAGTCAACTTACGATCTGATTTTGTAATGCAAATGGCTCCAATATGCAATCTGATTTATGGTTTTGTTGCTGTGAATTGCAGATTGCTAAACAAAAAAGTAAAAAGAGGATGGATTTTAGGGTTTCTTTTTGGTTGGTTGGTAAGGAAAGAAACCAGTGGCTTGCTATGGTTGGGCTATTGGGTCAATATGAAACCTTAAGGGGTGATTCTTCAATAAATCTAATGGACAAGTAGGGATGTCAAAACAAGATCCTAAAATTCCTACATCTAGCAAGCAAGTTATCACATAAATTTGAAAGGGAGGGTTCTTCAAGAATCGTACCACATCCAAGTCAACTAGGGAGTGTTCTTTGCTTGAAAGGGATTGAATGTTTCTTTTGTTCACAAGGAATAATAGGGCAAGAATTGTTTCACTTCAAACAATGAAACAAGAAGGTTTTAGACACATCTCTTCAACATAGTGATACCACTCTATGGCGCCCAAGTCGACTTTGACAATCCAAACCTGCAATAAGAACTAGCTAGTATGCACCAAGAATATTTACAACATTTCAAGAAGGTTGATCATCCATTCCACAAATCCTTAGACAAGAGACAAGAGCAAAAGATTTTATTCCAATAGCTTCCAACAACTTTACAATGGAAAGAAGTCTCTTATTTATTGATGAAGAGCTCAACAACCTCTACAATAAAATAGCATTAGATCTCAAACAAATCCTAGACCTATGCTCAAAATACTAATATCCTCTAACAAACTAGAGAGGATCTAGTCAACAACAATCTAATATGGTGGACTAGTGCCACATGTACAATACAAGAGAATAGATACCTCAACAAAGTGGATGCCCTCCTCAAAAAGTGAGATAGACATGGTCAAAGAAAAATAAACTCCCTCTTCTAGGGTATCAGCCTCATTAAAATACAACAAGATGTGCTCAAGATGCTCCAACAACCTCCACACATGTGGATCCAAGGAAAAAATTAGGGTCGTCCCCTCAAAATGCTCCAATAAATGCTCAATAAGCCCCACACGTGTGAGATGAGAGACCAAAATGTGAGTTGGTCCCTCAAAATGCTCCAACGTCCTCCATAAATGATGCGAAGTGAGTGGAATAATAGGTACATGTGGCTTTCAAGTGCAACAACCGCTGAAATTCAAATAGGAGAAAGTAGACCCCTCAAATGAGTAGATAATGTGGCAAATGTGGCTCGGTGTATACCTCTTGTCACAATGCCTAATGTTGGTCTCACAATGCCCAGGGTAATCACAACGCATAGGAAAGGCTCACAATGCCCAAGGTAGTCATAGATCCCAATGTAGGTACACCAATCTCGAGGTGAATACACAACTCTCGAGGTAGAGATGCAACTCCCAATGTAGATACACTGATCCCAATGCAAGGGAACCTACCCATGGTGATGATTCATGCCTCGATATATGTGTTATTAGGTGGTGAAAAATCAAGTGACATCCTTCAACTTCTCAAGAACTCATTCAACCTTTATCATTTCCAAAGTTTAACAATGGTGTGGACAACATTAACCTCTATTACATGTGACAACTCTTAAGACCAAGAAGTAGTTCCTAGGACACTAAGTTAGTGTTGAAATAATGTAACTGCGAAGAGCATTCTTATTATTATTGTTATT
>JZKD02S1999471.1:33211-43798 GCA_000966675.3 Picea glauca
GCTGAAGCAAGCAACACGTGCATGGTACTCAAGGATTGATGAGTAATTATTGAATTTGGGCTTCTCCAAGAACTTTGCAAATTCTAATATTTATGATGTATATGATAAATATGATTTGCTTGTCTTGGTTCTATATGTAGATGAATTGATTCTTGCAAGTAGTTCTAAGAAGCTCATTGTGTGGTGCAAGGAGAAGTTGGCCAATGAATTTGACATGAAGGACATTAGGGTAATGCATTATTTCTTGGGTTCTCGAGGTTTGTTAGGGTGCAGGTGAAGTTTTCCTTGAACAAGGGAAGTGCGTAGTAGAGATTTTAGATGCTTGATTGCAAACCCTTGGCCGCTTCCATGATGCCAAATTTGAAATTATTTGCTGATTTAGTTTCTGATTTGATCGACCCTTCTTTGTATAGGCAATTGATTGGTTCCTTGATGTATCTTGTGAATACCAAGCTTGATATATGTTTTGCAGTGAATACCTTGAGCTAGTTCATGGTTGAACCTCGACATAGTCATTGGAAAGTTGGCAAGCATGTGCTGAAATACTTGAAGGGCATAGTTCATTATGGCATGAGGTATGAGGGAATGGTGAGTTATTATTGCATGGTTTTGTTGATTTTGATTGGGCAGAAGATGCAGGTGCTAGGAAGAGCACCTTTTTTTTTAGCTTGAGCACAAATATGGTTTCTCGGTTTAAGTAGGAAGCGGGGGATCATTGCACTTAGTTCAGTAGAAGCAGAGTGGTGTTCATTGCGCCGAATAAGTTGTGGAAAGTGTCCCAAATCTATTTTGCACTCTTATTATCCTTGGTGTGATGAGCAAGATCTGGCTCCACATAAAAAGTGATCAACCAAAGGGCTTTATTGGTTCATCCTTCTTCCAACATATTAGATCATAACTATTGTCATCTTCAGCTGGAAGTGGTTTCTCCAAATACATCCATAATCCTTTGCTACAAAGAAGGATTGTCATTTGATTAGTCCACATATGGTATTTGGCCCTATTAAGGTGGGGAAACAACCATTTACCATCCATAATGTCAGCGCTGCCCTTAAAAACCTGTATTAAATTGGCTGCAAGAGGAAAAAGGAGTGCGCCGCCCTAAAAGAGGGGATATATATGCAAAATAACCCCTTAAATCTGCTGGAAAAGCCAACTAAAAGTGAGGAAGGCGGGTGTTGATGAAAATAGGATAGAAAACCCTAAAAATCTGATGGCATCCTATAAAAGAGCTGGGAAATTGTAGTTTCAGACCTGAAACAACCCTAAAAATATCACTGGATAGAGAAGGCAGAGTTCACACTAGCTTTGGTACCATGTTGGGATCATAAGGAGATTGTAGATCCACGGTGAACACTTCAACAAACCCTAATCAAACCAAGCAAAAAAATATAACAACACTTCTATGATGATCACAATAGAGATGAATCCATAACATGTGCTTGAAAGAGAAATCCATAACTAGAGAGAGAAGATTGCTGTTCAAACACAAGTACACAAGAGAGGAGTGCTATAGGTAACCTGGCCTTAGACTTTTATCTATTAAACAACTTGAATGAATGAATTACAAATTAAGAGGGTGATGTATATATAGGTCTCCATTAGAGTTCAGGCACACTAGCCCCAATAAAGAGACCATGTTGGCATTAGTCAAAAATAGACAAAATACAAAAGTGTAATAAATGGGTTAGGTACCCAAAAGTAGGCCCACTAAGGCCCTCAATACCCCAAATAGTGGGTCGGCACGTGGCCTCAAGTGGACACGAGCCACATAATCTCAACAATGTACCTCTATGGTTCCAAATTTGAAGTTAAGTTGTGACGAGGATTCAAATTTGGTTGATCCTACTCTATACAGGCAGTTGATTGGGTCTCTGATATGCCTTGTGAATACCAAGCTAGATAGATGTTATGCAGTTAAGACATTGAGTCAGTTCATGGTTGAACTTTGACAGTCTCAATGAAAAGCTGGTAAGTATGTGCTCAGATACTTGAAGGGAATGATTCATTATGGAATACAGTATGCAGGAGATGGTGAGTTGCTACTGAATGGATTTGTTGATTCAGATTTGGCAAGGGATGCAAGCACACAGAAGAGCGCTTCCGACTATTGTTTCTATTTGGACACTGGGATGATTTCTTGGTTCAACAGGAAGCAAGGGATAGTTGCACTCAGTTTAGTAGAAGTAGAGTATATGGCATCATCTTCAGCTAGTTGTGAAGCTATCTGGAATCGATTCTGGATCATTAACCATCAGTTTTTGTCATTTCCTATTTTTAGGGATTTTCTATCTTAGTAGTATATTTATAGACTACTGTTTGCTTGGTTGACTAGTGATTAGCCATCCATGACTTATTTTCTTTTAAATAATAAGTTAAGCACTTGGCATGTGGCTACCACACGGAGGAGTGTGTTTGAACTTTGGTGTGTGGCCACCACATAGAGGAGTGTGCTTCGCATATCTTGGCGCTGTTCGCCACATAGAGGAGTGTGCTTCGCATGTCTTGGCACTGTTTGCCACATAGAGGAGTGTGCTTGGCATGTGGCCAGCACATGGAGAGGAGTGTGCTGGGTGTGTGTTGGCATGCGTCTACCTATTATTGGCAGATGTGGGGCACACTACTTGGGGAGTTACACTTATCTATTCTTGGACACTTTGAATGCATGGACCTCTCTCTTATTCTATAAAAGGAGATGGTGGGCACATTAGAAAACATTTAGTCATTGTAATTATTTTCAGTGGTAATAAGAAGTTATGTGGAATCTGCTACAGATTTCTAGCTGGTTTGTCTGCTGTAAAGTTTGGAAAAAAGGAGTTTATTTTTAAAGAATACTTCTTATTGAGAGCAAGTTGACACTGTGAATATATATAGCATGGATGGGTTCAACCCACCCTATAGTTTGCACTTTTGACAGAGTCATAGACTTAACAGTCCATGTGTACAAAAGTGATCTTAATGTGTGAAAATAAATATACATTATGATTTACTATGATTAAGACCCATAAAACAACAAAGCAACCATGAATGAGATAGCAATTTAATTTATCAGAGGTTCTTATAAGGAGAAATTTGAGAAATTTAGAAATAGTAACTCAAAAGCAACTTGAAGAAGTGGTAATTTCTTGAGTTCTTTTCCCATAGACTGATTGGGGAAAGGCTCCTTTGAAATGATGAATCTTCTCAGAGACTGCAAGATTGGCAGGTGATGCTCTTTTGTAAAATGGGTGGTTACAGCACAAGTTAATAGTTTGGGCATTGATCTAAAACATATTTCACAATAAATGCTATGACTTCCAGAATTTTTCCTAAGAAGAATAGAAGATACAGCTATGCTCATAGGATGTCTCAAAATAAAAACTTTGTTTTTATCAGCTTTGCCTCTTGGGCCATGAAAGAGAAATAGACCATCATGGAATTGAATCAAGGCTAATCGTTTATTTAGATTTGCTGTAAGAGGTTGCCAGGAATAATTTTGGATCTAATTTTGTGCCTTTTTAGATGAATAACATTGAACATTTGGAAGTCCAGCCCTTGTTTATTAAGAATCCAAGTGGAATAAGATTGCATGTTCGATTATGATATTTATACAAATTAGCTGGATGCATTTGTCTTTCTGTTCCAAAAGTAATATGCTAAAAGCATTTGGGTTGCACTGTATCACTTATTTTCTTCTGTCTTTACAGTATGGAAGGTACCAGCGTCAGTTGCTTGTAGAAGATTTAAATAATAGGTGGAAGCGTCATATCTTAAACACAGCGGTACCATCTCTTCTCCAAGCTGGGTTGTATGCTATGACAAATTTATTTTATGTTTGATTTGAAGACTCTATTTGAACATATAATTGTATTAGCATGAGTTATAATGCTTTACAATATTGGGTCATAGTATAATATGGTTATCTCTCCCATTCTCACTGTCATTATTTTACTGTGGCAGCCAACAACTCCTTTAGAGCCATGTGAATGGCTTAATAAGCTTTTGTTTGCTGTTTGGCCTAACTTTATCGAGCCTAAGCTTACAGAGAGATTTGTGAAAATCATGCTGGTTAGTTACTCAATGGCTATTATTGTCCACAAAATTCATATATGATGGAAGGATGATGCTTATATGATATTGATATAAATATGCTGGGCTCTCATACTTGTGTATTGCCTTTTAATCTGTGAACTGTGAAGATTAATTGAACTGAAGTTATATTGCATTAGGTTCTTTAAGATTATCCAGCAATAATAATGTACTGGTCCATATTGTTAGATTTTCTTTATTTACAGAGCAATAGAGTTACCAGTGTTCTTTTACTTCTTTAACATTAACTTATATATCATGTACTGAGCAATAGCAGCATAAACAAGGGACAAAAGAACACAAGAGATTTATCCTGGGAAAACCCCAAATGGGGAAAAAACCCAACAACCTTTCTTAGATAGATTCTGTTCACAAAGCAAGTCCAATCATGAACCAACAGATAAACCCTAGCACAAAGGCTAGCTTAAAGTACAACCAGAAATCTGAAATACCACCCCAGCTGCAATAGCAACACCATACAATGGTAGCGCACCTATACCAAGAATAGCGCACAAGAGAGAGAGATACCACACAGACTGAACAAGAATAACCTCTGCCACTGCAGCTGCTACGTCACCTTCCTCAAACTTGCACCTTCCTTCTGAGTGGATGAGAGAGTGTGAGTGAGTGTGTCCAAATGAGCTAAGGCGCCTCCTATTTATAGTCTTCTTGTCCTCTTTACTGGGCCGACTTCTCTTCTGGAAAGGTGTCACTTCATCGTTCTTTATTCTTTTGGGCCGACTTCTCTTTTGGGGTATTTCCACCTCTGTTCAATGGTTCTCTTGCTTCTGGAATCTTCTTCTTGTCTAAGAAAGGTCGTCTAGGAGGGAAAGTACCTCACGCAGCTGCCAAAACATCAACACTCCCTCTTAGCTAGGGAGGTATCTTTCACGATGTCTTCATTTAGTATTCCATTGACTACTCTACAATCAACTAGTAGCACACAACTACTACCATGCCATCGATAGCTCAAATCGTCCATCACGGCCTCCAAGACTATGCTGCAATCATCCAGTAGCACACAACTACTCATATTGTCCAGTAGTACATAACTATTGCCGTAGTCCAATAGTACACAACTACTGCCATAGTCTTCTTGACTGTGCTGTGATCAAACAGTAGCACACAACTATTTCCAAGTGGTCGGGTAGTCTCCATGGTAATCAACTAGTAGTGCACAACTACTACAATGCCATTCAATCTGCTGCCAAACCATAGTAGTACATAACTACTGTCCAGTGGTACACAACCACTGCCAGTGGAACACATCCACCGTAGTAGAACACAACTATTGTCCAGTGATACACAATCACTGCCAGTGGAACACATCCACCGTAGTAGCACACAACTATTGTCCAAAGATACAAGATCTCTATCCTGCAATCAATTAGTAGCACACAGTTACTTCCATTCCATCAACCATAATCATAGTCTGCAATCCCTATGATTATGCAACAATCAACTAGTAGCACACAACTACTACCATGCCATCAGCCACAGTCATAGTCGATGGTCTCTATAACTATGTAGTAATAAACTAGTAGCACACAACTACTACCATGCCATCAGCCATAGTCATAGTCTCATCCGGTAGCATGAAGCTACTCCCATAGTCCTCACGACTATGCGTGTGATGTTTCTTCTCTCATCGGGTTCGACAGTGCATTACCCCCTCAGTGACCTCACATGATTGATTTAGGGAACCCTTGGCCAGAGGGGTTAGCTGGCAGGAGGAGAAACAACACACCTTCCTCTCAATGAGGGTGGACATTCTGTATCACGCCAAGATTGTATTTGAAGTACTCATACTTCACTCTAGACAGAGGCTCGGTGAGAACGCCCATTATCTGCTCATCTGTGGATATGTACTGGAGCTCTATAGCTCCTCTCTGCACCATGTCTCGGATGTAATGATATTTGATCTCTATGTGCTTTGACTTGTCATGAAAGACAGGGTTCATGCAACTTTGATTGTCACAATGTATCAAAGTTGGCTCCAACTCTAGATCAAATATACTTGCAAGCAACTTCCGAAGCCACACTGCTTCACGACTTGCCACACTAGTTGCGATATACTCTGCCTCTGTTGTACTAAGTGCCATTGATGTCTGCTTCCTGCACAACCATGAGATCATACTTGATCCCAAACTGAAGCAACATTCAGATGTGCTTTTCCGGTCCACTGCACTCCCTGCCCAATCATAGTCTATATAGCCCTGCAACTTCACTTCTCCATTCGAGACATATCGAAGTCCATATCCAACCGTACCATACATGTACCTCAACACATGCTTTGCTGCTATCCAATGTACATGTCTAGGCTCAACCATGTACTAACTCAAAGTGTTCACTGCAAAGCATATGTCAGACCTGGTGTTAACCAGGTACATCAAGGATCCGATCAACTGTCTGTACATTGTGGGATCAACCAAATCTGAAGATGAATCACTCAAGAGCTTTAGATTTGTAATCATAGGTGTGGTCATGGACTTGTAGTCCATCATCCTGAATCTCTGCAGGATATCAACTGTATATATTTTCCTTGGGTAACGAAAATCTCATTTGGCCTCTGCCACACCTCTAATACCATCAAATCCTTCATTTCGAACTCTGAAGAGAGCTCCCTCTTGCACCCATCTGTGAGTTACTCATCCCTTAGAAGAAATAGGTCATCCACATATAGGATCAATGGGAAACCATTCCAAAGCTCATCAAGTAACTGTCTGATCTGACATATCATGCCTTGGGTGCCTGCTTAGGCCCGTACAAAGCCATCTTTAATCTGCAGACATGAGACTCCTTCTCATGTATCTTGTGGCTGCTCTATGTACACTTCTTCTGGCTATTGGAGCAAGTGTCTCGTCATAATATTCTCCCTCTTGCTGGGAGAATCCTCTGGCCAAAAATCAAGCTTTGTACATTTCTATGTTGCCATCTATAGCATGTTTGATCTTGTTGATCAACTTGGAAGTCACCTTTGACTTCCCTTCTGGTCTCGAAACCAAGGCAAAATCCATATCCCAGTCCTTCTGACTGGCTTCCTCCTCTGTCACTGAAACAAGGGAATCCTCCCAGGAGGTCTCATATCTCCTCGAAGTCTCTGAAGCTTCGATCTAGCCTCCTGTCTGTTAGTCCTGGAAGACGTCTTTGAATATGAGGAATACTTTCTGAATGAAAGTCCCTAAGCCACTGATTCTCTTTGAGATCAGGCTCACTCTGAGTCTGCATGCTCCCTCTGAAGCTTGACTCCCTCTGAGTCTATATAATCTACGGAGCCATCTGCTCCCTCTGCATGTGTTGACCTCATCTGAAGTCTGATCTCCTATGAACTGTCCTGGGGAGGCTGCTCCTCTCTAGTGGATCCTGAGGGCTGACTCCCTCTGAACTCTAGCTCCTTCTGAGCTGGTACTTGGTGGGGCCGCCTGCCTCACCACTTGTGGAGCCATCTGCTCCTCCTCATGATATGGCTTATCAATTCCATATATCTGTATCTCCTTTGCATTCTGCAAACTATCATGGGACCATGCTGGTCTCTTCCTGGTCACTATAACAATTCTGGGTAGACCCTTCTGGCTGTACAAACTCTCCTTGGTGATCTAAAGAGTGATCAATTGAACTAGAGGGACCTGTATGGTCATCTTCGAAGCCTTCTTCTCCTTACAATCAATCTCCATATGAGATGCTCTGTATCTGCAGAAGTACCCTTCTTGCCAAAAGGTTCTAACTTCGTCCTCTTCTCCTTCATTACATGGATGTGCACAACTCTATGTTTGGATAGTCTGCTCTATGTCTCAGCTAGAGACCATCTAAACTGTTGCCTCTTGCAACTGTCATTATAGCTCCCTCTCAGAGCTATTACCTATGACCTGCTCGAAACAAGAAACAAGAACAACAACATCTCCATGGTAACCTCCATGGAATTTACTAGATAACCTGCCTGGAACAAGGTCAACAACCAAGAACATGTCCTAGAGGAGATCAATTTTTCTTGTAAACAAGTGCATTATTAATATGAGTATTTACTTAATGGTAGTCGTACCAACAATAATCAAGTTTTACTAAACTAGCAATAGAAATAACAATAATAGAATTCTAAAGACTCTTATTCTAGTTACAACACTTACTTAAACTGCAACAATATAAAATATCAAACCTGATATGCAAATCTGGAGTTTAGCTGCTGCTGTCCCACCTGAGTTGTCTTCTATAGTTTCCCTGCTCATGTGCTTGGAAGCACCATTGGCTAAAAGACATTCTCTTCATCCTTTGACTTATGCTCTTGAGCATCTGCTGCATGTGAATGGTGCTTCTTCTTTCCCTTTTCATGTTTAAGAGGACATTGTGCGGCATAATGTCCCCTCTCCTTGCAATTGTAGCATCTGATCTTTGACACATCCTTCTTATAACGTGGTCTCTTAGATTTCTTCGGACTACCTTCTTCCCTTTCTTTCCTTTTCTTCACTTGAGCAGCAAGGGCTTAATTTTCATCATCATTTGTCTTCTGTGACTTGGATATCAATTTGGATTCCTCTTGGGTACAGTCTTCCCATAACTTGTTAAACTTGGGCAATTTGCTTGTAGCGCAAATCCCTTGAATGAATGGATCCAAGAGGACGGAAATCCATTGATTGTAGTGGTCACAAGTTCAACGTCACCTATGAAGAAAACTGAGGTCTTGTGAGGCTGCCAACTAAGGTCTGTCCTTGACCTTGAAATTGGCTCTAAGTTTCAATCTTCAAAACTGTCCTTTGCTGTTTTAAGACAGCAAACAGTTTAGTAACTTTCTGCCCATAGTTTTTGTAGGTTAAGTGTTCTTTGAGGTGCTCTTGCAAGTGTTTTTGTAACCCAAAGTTAGCACACACAATATAAATTAAAACAAGTAACCCTTCCTCTAGATCTTAACAACACAAGTAAGCTGATCTACACTCTAAGCATGCATGAAATGAACACAGGTATTTTTGGTCAACATGACCCTGGATAAATCCCCCCCCGGGGAAAACTAGTTTGGAATGGAAGTATATATAAGTGGTGTCTAAAGCATGAGATACAACAAGTACATGAAACAAATGAACCTGATACAAAGACGGCCCCTCTCAAGTTGCTATACAAGTCCAAGAAGGTGAATGCGCCCAAGCATGGTGTGCCCATCTCCTTCGTTGCTCAATCCCACTCTAGCTTTACTGCTCAAAGCCTTGTAGAAGATTGCACACAAATCTGCCCTTGTGTGCTACCTCTCCAACAAGACACTCCAATCAACAATTTGACAAGTAGAAGACCTCCCTGCTAGGTGTGCACCCTCTTCCTATAGTGCGCCCTCCTCCAAGCAAGCATGAACACCACAAATAAATGGAAGCCAAAGCCTCCTAGAGCCCTCCATGAAAGGAGGCACCCTTGCTGCCCTCTTCCTTTGCTTCCATTYCCATCTCCATTGCTCTCCTCTTCCTCTCCAAGTGAACAAAAGAGTCAATGAGCCTCCTTTTGCCCTATGTGCCCCTCTTAAGGAATCATAAGGAAACCTAAAAAGATCAATGGCTAAGATCACTCCAAGCCATATCTAATCCATGGTTGAGATATCTCAAAAAGAATCTCAACTCAAAACCCACTTTGGGTTAAGTTTCCATAGTTCACTTTATGTCCCCCAATTCATCCACAAAGTGAATTAATAGTCACTTTTCACTCAAGTGACAAATTTCACCCTTTTGACTTATGAAAATGTCAATGTGAAATTAGACATAAAGTATAAGGCACAATGGGTCAAATATTTCCCTCTTGTGGTTAGAGACCCACAACCACAAGGGGATCACTTCCCGAGGTACACCAAAACTCAACACTCCCTCTTACCGAGGAAAGTGTTTTTCACCAATCAATCTTGTCGCAGCTGTGGACTTCCTTGCCTCCTGGCAAGGCCTAGGTGAGTATGGATGTACCCTCTGTATTTGATCTGCTTGACCTGTCCTGACATTGATCTGCTCAACCTGCTCTAACACTGATCTGCCGACTTGCCCTGATCTCTAGATAGAAGTCCATCTCCACCTACTTCAGATCACCTAGATCTTGGCATGTCACCAAATATCTCTCCCTCAACATCTCACCAAAGGTCTCTAGGTCTTGGCATCTCATCAAGATCCTCTCCTTGGTCTCTCACCAAGGTCCTATACTCATGGCATGCAATACGAGTCACATCTCTTGGTATTTCACCAAGACTCTTTGTGTCTTGGCATCTCACCAAGATCCTCAACCTTGGTCTCTCACTAAGGATTTCTACCTCGTGGCATATCGCCAACGGTCACTACTCTTGGCATCTCACCAAGAGTCTCTCTCTTGGCATCTCACCAAGAGTCTCCCCCTCTTGGCATCTTGTTGAATTTAAAGCAGCTGCAAGAGCCATTCTCCGAGAGGATGGAAAAGATCTTAGCCGAGATCTAGGGCCCCCGGTGCACTCCTGGGGTTCTTGGTCTGGGACCAAACAGTCAGTGCCATGGCAAAAGACCCTTGTAAGGGCCCCCAGTAGATAATTGG
>JZKD02S1999482.1:11029-27749 GCA_000966675.3 Picea glauca
AGGTAATTAATGACGGAAATGGATAGGGGGTGAGTTGAGGGGAGATGTGGGGGGTGAGGGAAGGAAAACCACAAGTGGAGGGGACCTCACAACTTAAAAAACCAAGATTCCACGTCTTACCTAGCAAGGGGGGAATAACTTCCCTTCGGGAGCGTCACTTTTTGAGTGGAATGAGTAGGTGAGGTGTGTGAAAAGGTTAGGAAAGGTTGGGATGGGTAGGATTAGGGTAGGAGTCATATCTCTTAACTTTTTCCACCTTCTATCATCCTTTTAACTCATTATTATCTTGTTATGTTTGGACTTTAGCAATTAAAATTATTGTTTTTGACTGACTGACACTCTGGGTGGACAAACCCATAGCAAAAGTTGTCCGACTGAGCTGAAACTTGGTCCAAGGATGTAGGGGGTCTCATTCCATTTATTTTGAGCACAAATACCCCTATCAAAATTCTAAGGACCTAGTTTTTACAATTTTTGCTCAAAAATAATTAATTAAATAAATAATTAAACCTCCAAACTTAGGGAAATTTAATTAAAAATTAATTAATTAAAAAAAACTACTCTAGACTCGATGGAATTCTGTGAGACTCTCTAATATGTCTTGCATGGTCATTTACAATGATTCCTAACAATAGTTACCAGAAGATAAGCCCACTGGAACACCTTTCACCACTTTGGAGGAATTATTGCAAGTGTGAGGGAAAAACTCAAGGGAAATCAATAAAGTTGAAAAGCCCAATTGATAACCTAAGGATAAAAAACCCTCGATGAAAGGAACTCTCCTAGTGAACCGATCCCAAGGTAACTAACCTAGACATGATCCATGTATACCTATTACATTATTGACCCACGCAGGGGTGCGGAAATTCCAGTTACAAAAAGAAGTGTTGGGGCCAAACAAGTGCCCTGTAGAACCAAAAGTCTTCAACAAATGAGCATATGATGATGCATCTTGTCATGGAACATGGATTTGACCACCTATGTTGGAGAGGCGGTCAACATCTTGCTCCACATGGGGACGTGTGTTCGATCTTCTCACATGAGACGGAGAGCATACGAGAATCCAGCACCTACAAAACAGAGTGCTCACCAATAACCAACATAAGAATACATATATACATAGTGAAACAAATAAATGCTATATACAACATTTACAAAATGAAATAACTAAAGTACAACATCATTAATTTAAAACAAATGAAATCTATGGTACAGAAAAGTTCTAAGTACATATTTTCATAATGAATGAAATAATACAAAATTGAAATACAAGGAGAAGGGTTAGAGATACATTACAGAGGGTGTCCCTTTGGACACCAAGTTGTCCCTCATCTAAAGAAGAGCTTGAGTTGTTGTCCATTCTGTGGAATATTGATGGGCTCAACATCCAAATGGCTGAGATGAAAGGAATTTGGCCCTGCTATTTCTCTAATCAAATATGGCCCTAACCTTAAGCTGTCAAATTTGTCGTGCTTTCCAAGTTTCTCTCTGCCTTTATCCCATAACAAAACTGTATCCCCAACTATGAAATCCCTCTGCATCACTGACTTGTCGAAAGTTTTCTTTATCTTGCTCTGATTTCTACAATTCTAATCATAAGCCTTTCGTCTGATTTCATCTAACTCAATGATCTGATTGACCATGTTTTGAACTGCATCCTGCTCTGTGGAAACATCTTCAACTGACCCATAAGTAGGAAGTCTAAGGTGCACTGGCAACTTAGCCTCCAAACCATACACTAACTCAAAAGGAATCTTTCTAGTTGTTGCTTCCTTTGTTATTCTGTCAGCCCATAATTCATGCTTGATTTTACTATCCCAAGATCTTTTATTTTCACCGACTATCTTTTTAACTATGGTCATTAAGTTTTTGTTACTTGAATCTGCTTGACCATTTCCTTGGGGATAGTAATCTGATGCATGTGACAAGATAATACCATACTTGAAACAAAAGTAAGACATCTTTGCTGAACAAAATGCCTTGGCATTATCCGTCACTATCTTCGATGGGACCCCGAATATAGTTATTATTCTGTCTTCTAGGAAATCCATCACTACTTTTTCAGTTGATGAATTTGTAGGAATGGATTCAACCCACTTTGTAAAGTAATATGTTGTTGTGATAACCCATGAATAACTGTTACTCGAATTATAATTACATTTCCCGATGAAGTCCAAACCCCACTGCTGAAAAGGTGCTTCAACCACAACTGGTTGCAAAGGGAGTGTTGCTAACTTCTGTTTTCCTGTGAAAAGATGACATGGCTCACATTTCCGAACAAACTAATGCACATCTGAAAATATCGTGGGCCAACAATATCCTGCTCTAAGGATTTTGTGGGTAATAGTTTTAGCAGCAAAATGTCCACCACAAAACCCTCCATGGAATTCATCCATTAGTTTCTTTGACTCAATGTCATCCACACATCTAAGGATAATCCCATCAGGATTCTTCCATCCTAATCCATCTCTAGTAAGAACATGCTTAGAATATTTTAACCTTAAAGCCCTTTTCTTGTGTCCTAATAGATGGCTTGGACAAGTTAGATTCTTAAGATAAAAGATAATGTATGTATACCAATCCACTTTCTCAAGCTTCAATAAGTCAGGATGACATTCTTCATTATTAATTTGGTAAACCATATCCAAGGCCTTCTCATTACTTTATGTCAACATTTTAACTAGGCCTTGATCTTTAATCAACTTTGTAGGTTTGATTTCCAAATCATACTCTTGGATCTTGGCAATCCATCTACCCCTTGAGCCTAATCCTTCCACCTGAGATAAAACATCTTTAACTACAGAATTAGGAACATAACCAATCACCTTGGAATATACAATGAAGACTCTGAAATGTTTGAGTGATTTTACAAAGGCATAATCCTGTTTCTCAAACATGGGATACTTTAATTCTGAATTTTGCAAGGCCCTACTCATATATGCAATGGGTTGATCATGGCCTTGATCATTTTTCTGAAGCAACACACCAGCAATAGTGTCTTCAGAAGCAAAGGAGAAAATCTGAAAATTCTTGTTGTAGTCACGGCTAACAAGGACAGGAGCTTCACATATTGCAGTCTTTATACTTTCAAAAGCTCGTTTACTTTCATCATTCCATTCAAATTTTACATCTTTCTTGAGTAGCTTATATATATGTTTCATGATTTCAGCATAGTTAGGAATGAACCTATGGACAAAATTAGTTTGTCCTAAGAAGGATTGGAGAGATTTATTTGACATAGGAAAAGGGCACTTTGCTAATGGTTTCAACTCTCTCTGGGTCTAACTTGACCCCATATTTTGTGATTAAGTGGCCCAATAATTTACCTTCAGTCACCCCAAAGACTAACTTAGCAGGATTTAGAGAAATTTCAAATTCTCTACATCTATCCAAAAATTTCCTAAGGTGGTTAATGTGAGTTTTCCCATCCTTAGAAAAGACTGTCAAATCTTCTTGATATATTTCAATCAATTTACCAATCAACCCCCTAAAATCATAATCCATAGCTCTCTGAAAAGTAGCTCCTGCATTTGATAAACCAAATGGCATTCCGAGATATTCAAAGGTTCCTCATGGAGTAGTAAAAGTTGTCTTATGCCTATCATCTGCTTTAATTCTGATTTGATTATAACCCGAGAAACCATCAAGCATGGAAATCATTCCTGAACCTGTAACCTGTTAAAGCAAAGTTTCCATCTTGGGAAGGGGGTAGTGGTCTTTTGTGCAAACAATGTTTAAATTCCTGAAGTCAATGCATATCCAGATCTTTCCATTCTTCTTCCTAGCAACAACCAAGTTTGAGCACCATGAAGAATGTCTAGTCTAAGCGATGATGCTTGCTTCTAACATTTTCTGTAACTCTTGTTGGACCAAAGGAGCTAACTTGGGGTTTAACTGTCTCAACTTCTATCTAAAGGGCTTAGTTTCTTCCTTGAGAGGAATCACATGTTGAATCACATCCTCCCTATAGACTTTGAGCTCATCATAACTGAAAGCCAAGACATCCCTATATTCTTTTAATAACTCGACAATTTCAATCCTTTCTTCTATAGGGGTAGTCTTGCCTATCGTTTCCATCCTAAGCTCTTCATTTGTTCCAATATTAATCTCCAAGTGGTCACATAGCTTTTTCTTTGACTCTTCTTTTTGTTTGTGACCATCTTTTCTATCAAAGTCCCTTTTTAAGGACACAACTCGCCTAGGGGGTGCTTTTATTTTATCATCATTTCCTGTATAATTACAACCCTCCTCTTTAATGTTGATGTCCAAATCTGAAAACTCATGCATGTGAGTCAAAAATTTAATCACGTGTTTGTCATCATCAAAAACCTGCCAATGATCCACATTATTAGGAACTGAGGGCCGAAAAAGTACTTCCACCGAAATATTCTCATCAATCAAACCATCTGGAAGTTGAAGTGTGGAAGCAGCTACTGCAAGCTCGTATGCCTTTGAATTTTGTTCTCTAGGAATAGCAATTAAGTTGAAAGCATCTAGATCATTGATTAAGTGTCAAATTGCATTCCTATACCCTTTCAATCTTTTCGACTTGCAAGCAAAAAATTTATTCTTTAATTGTTGTATGACCAAGTCTAAATCCCCTTTATATTTAGACATTTCACACCTCTATCCTTGAAAAGTTCCAAACCAAGGAGCAAAGCCTCATACTCAGCCACATTATTGGTTGCATGAAACTCCAATCTATAAGCAAATTTCAACACTTCACCATTTGGAGTTTGAAGCACAATTCCAGCACCTTTTCCTGCTCTAGAAAAAGCACCATCAAAATTTAAGTACCACACTTTGTCTAATTCATTATATTGAACTGTTTCTTCAAAAGGCACAATAGAATTAGACAAGATGGCATAGTTACCAAGACCCTCATCAGTCCACTTTAATTCATTTTGGGGATTTTTGGAATCTTCAACATGATACTTTCTATACACTTCCCTATTCAACTTAAAAGTGTTTCCATCTAGGGTAGGGAGAGTAGCATAAGATAAATCCATTTGTAGACTACCACCCAAATCTGTAGCTGCCTTTCTATTCAACAACATTCCCCAAACATCTGGAACATCAATCACCACAGTATCCATATCAAACATGATATCCAGAAATACTGCTAAGTGTACTTGCAAACCTTTAATCAATCCATGCACTTCAATCATTTGACTATCCAAGGCACTAATGGTATGATAAGGTCTTGATATTCTTAATTTTAACTGTTCCATCACCTTCTTAGTAATAACATTAGAGCTTGCCCCCGAATCTAGCATGCAATTGTGTAAAACTTTATCAGTCACAAGTAGAGAAAGGTAGAAAGGAAAATTCTTTTCATTTTTCCTATCCCAATTTTGTAGAATTATTGGTGTGTCCTGGTAAGCCACGGTTGGTTTCTTCTCAATAACACTCTTAGGAGGTTCATCTATGGCTTTAAGTAGTTTTTTCCTTTGTGAATGGATATTCATAATTTATGATACTGGAACCAACATCTTTGCATTACTCAACCAACCACCTAAGTCAATATTTAAGTCTGCATTAATAGGCACATTAGACTTAGGAGGGGTTGGTGATACCTTGGGAATACTAGTTTGACCTTTCTCTTGACCTTTGTTTCCATTCCTTTGGTATGTAATGACTCTATACTTAGCCATTTCTGCAACTTGTTGAGGTGTGGGCTTGGGCCCATACTTTTCTGTAGCTTTATCAACATTTCCATTCATAAAGTTTCCATTACTTCCATCAAAACCCGTCCAATCATACATGCCACCATAGTATCTTTCACCACACATATTTACTTGTTCATTTCCTTGGTTTGCATAATCATTTTCACATTCTTCAAGGAACACTAAACAAGTGAACTCCTCATGAAACTCACCACAAGGTCTACAATAAGGTATAGAGCGATGTTCTACCAAGTTGGTGGATTCAAAAGGATTAGGTGGACTTTGATCATTTTGAGGAGGTCTTCTTCGCCACTTATCATTTGACTTGTGTTGTTGTCTATTATTTTGGGACCTCTCCATAGTGATCAATCTATTCTGCAAAGCATTGATTTGATTGGCATGGTTTACTTCCATTTTCTTAATTAACTGAGTCAATTCTTTAATTTCATTACTTGATGATCCTTGACCCTCATCCTTCTTCTTCTTTTCATCATTAACCTTTAAAGAAGAACCTCGATTGAAACTAGGAATGTTGGACTTCCTAGCCTCAAGCATATTCTGCTCAATTCTTATAGTTGTAGATTGTGTTGCTTCTAAAGTTTGAGGATCCTTATCCCTCAAGGCATACCTCAATTCTCCTTCAAATGCCTCAATATAATAAATTAGGATTGCAAGATCTGAAGGCTTGACATAATTATGAAGGCTTTTCACCACGCTATTAAACTTAGTGTTAAATTCTAACACCATTTTATTTTCTTTCTTATGGCTAGTGGTAAGAGCAGAAAGTTGAAATCTATGTTCCTTTTGATCAACCCATCTTTTCTTAAATTCATCCAAAATTGAATTAAGGGTGTTAAAATTGTTTGCAGAAAAATTTGTAAACCAATCGGCATCATCTCCTTCTAAATAAAAGGCAAACAAGGTCATATTCACATCTTCTTCGTTATGACCTCAACAATACTTATCCACACAACTGTGAAAGCTTGAAATGTGAGAGTTGGCACTTATAGCATTGTTCCCATGGAAGATAGGCAACTTGTCAATGGCTTTTTCGGGAACATCGTGAGGGGCACCTTGGATTGTTGAAAAGTTCAAAGGACTCAAAAAGGTACTCATTGTAGCATTAGTATTATTAGTGGGATTCTTAATAGTTGGTTGATTATTAGTTTGGAACCAGAATTGGATATCAGTGAGTGTTTCTTCCCCAAGACTTTCAAGTAGTCTCCTAGGAGCAAGGCGGTTTAGTCTCCTCCTATAAACCTTTTCGGGTTCGGGAAAAGAATAAACAACCCCTTGTGAAGTGCTCCTAGTAGTATACTTGCTATATTTTTTCAATGAAGTTGCCACTTGGAAAGGAATCACACAAAGTTAACCAATGCAAGCTCAAAGATTTTTAAGGCCTAAAAAAAAATTATTTTTTAGTTCTTAAAAAATTAAGATAAGTCATTTTGACCATGAATAAAAGACTTATCCCCGGCAACAATGCCAAATATGTTTTTGTCCTTATACACACTTGAAAATGTGGGCTAAGGCGGGCTCACTTAGTGTGTCCTTGGAGGCACAATACCTAGGTTCATAGCCCATGTTGTCACTTTGACCGGAACCTCTTCCATCTAGGCTTACTCCTAGGGAAGCCAAGGGGGGTAGACCCTAGTTACTGGATAAGATTTAGCGTTAAGTTATAGGAGTTGATTTTAAGGTTAGAGGGAATCCATCCTATGATTCTAAGGCAGTAATGCAAGATGCAAGGGTTAGTATGTGAAGCAAGTCTTTCCCTAAGTCAACTAGGACTAGTCCCTAAGGTTGGGCAAGGGGTCAACTATATTTAAAGGTATTTCGTTACAATATGATTACAAAAAATAGTTATGCCAGAAGAATTGCTAAATACAATTACTTACAATAAAGACTGCTAATGAAACAATGTAACAAGCTAACCATGTTTTAAATGTATGTGCAGGATATAAGAAGATTAAAGCATTATCATCAACAACACATTTAGTTCATCATCAACATTCACAAGGATATTTAGAAGATCGAGAGATTAAAGCACAAGTATTCCACAATGATCAAGATATTCAAAACTTTAGTTTTTCAACCCACAAAGTATTATTAAATGATTAATCCCAAGGTTTGATTACTAAATGAGTTAAGGGTTTCTTAAGATTGTAAAGTTTTAGTTACCCCTACTAAGTGTTTCACCAAAAACCTCCTCCCCCAGTTGCCAAATGATTGTTGGATGCTTAAGAAGTGTGGCAACGAGACCCACCCTAGCTTCGCAGGTCAGCCCGAAATATTGAGTTTTTATGGAAAGGATGCTCCTTCACGTCGTGAGACCGTCCCCGGCCTATCACCTTTTGTTTCCCTCCTCAATCCCCGTTTTAGATGGTGAAGATGGTGGTCTAAGGTACCCTATTAAGTCTATTAAGTTGATATATCAATTAGTTAGACTTTTAGGTGTATTTTAGAATATTTTGATGATTTTAAGATGCCTTAAAGTGGTGATTAACTACGAAGGATGAAACTCACTTCAGCTTATTAAGTGTGTTACTTAGGCTTATAAACGAAGAGAATTAACACATGTGAAGCATTGAAATATATCTGAAATAAATATTTAGTTCACCACCATGCACTAGATATGTAGCTTGCTATGGAAGAAACTAAATCACAAGGGCAAGAACAACTTGTCAAAAGAATTAAGATATTATCACACTTATCTTATGTTTGTTAGAAGCATTAAGTGTGAAGAGGAAAATGAAGATTTTAGTATGCACCTACACTATCAACTTATCCAACAAGCATTAACTTAGATGTGTTGGCAAATGGCCTTAAGATTATTATAGCATAAAAAGGAAAACCATTTACTAAACTATTAAAGCATTAGGCATTCAAGTGTGTTGGATTTAAGCTTGTAAAAAGAGATAGATCTTGAAATAACTTATGCATGCAAGTAAGTTGATTATGCCCCAAGGGCTTAAGCTAAGGATTAGTATGTGAGATCTAGATCTAGAACATTTAAACTTTAAAGCATAAAAGATCAGCAAGACATATTTAAACCCTAGCCTTACTATTTGGGGTATTCCTCTCCCAAAAGGTAGGAAATTATTAAAATTAAAAGCAACTTGGAAAGAGAGAGAAAGACAAGCAAGAAGGACACGCAAGAGAAACAAGCAAGCATTTCTACAAGATAGACTACTAACCCCGCATCCTAGGTTTGGAAGATGCCCAACATCAACAAAACCCCATGTCCTAGCTTGAAGAAAATGCTAAAAATTGAAAAATAAAGAAGATTTGCACTTACCCTAAACTACCCTATGCTCACACGTGGGAGGAGTTCGTACCACTCCTCCCAAGCCAATGAGCCACTAAAATCAGCAAAAAGCAAGTAGATTTATGCACAAGAATCCCTAAAACTTGAAATAGAAGGTTGAGAAATAGCTACCAACTTGTAGGAGGGCCTTGGAGTGTTGTGTGGAAGTTTTTGGGTAGCATAACCCCCTCAACCAGATCTGAAACCTGCAAAATCCAGCAAGGTATGCTTGCCGGAAAAGCTACACACAACAATACAAGTGAAGAAAAACTTTTGCTTTTTAGGGAAAAAAAATTTCATAAAACATTTTGATGAAAATTTTAGATTTAAGTGACCAATCTACTATGTCAATGCTAGATGAAATACATATGGAATGAGCAGCAAAAGAGAAAGAGTAACTGAGAGAGAAAGGAGGATTTTATGTGTGTTTCAAGGGAGGGCTCTTTCTTGAGGCATTCCCAATGAAACCCTTGAAGCCAAACCTCCAAGATCTAACAAAATGACATGCATACAATAGATAATATGGATGGTTATGATAATAAGATGAAATACTTGCACCCTATCTAGCTAACCGACATATATAGATCTACAAGAATACCCTTTGTAAGATCTACCCAAATAAAATATTTTACCCAAGATCTACCTATGCCATCATCATATCAAACCAAAACAAGATTACCTCATGTGTAGCAAGAACAAAAGTACCTGATGCTCTTCCAAAAATCCTCCAAATTTTCTCATTTATTATTACTCAAGAAAATATCTTGGAGAAATACTTGCTCTAAAACCCTAAGAGCCAAAGAATGGAAGATGGAACAAGAAGAGAGAGAGAGAGTGGAAAATCAAGTAGCATAAAAATAGCTCAAGATATGGTGAGTTGGGAGTGAGGAGAGGGATCTATTTATACTTGGAGAGGCAAACGCACCCCTCTTGGATCAATGCCAAGTGTCCACCACCAAGCACAAGAGGAGATCCCAAGGGTAGGGCGCACCATCTAGGGTTTAAGAGATAAATCTAGGGTGTAGATGAGTGTGGGAATGTTGGGATCAAGAAAAATGGTAGTGGGAGGCTAGGGGATGCATTCCAAGTGAGTAGAGAGGGTTAAATAATTTTTAAAAAATTAATTTAGAATTTTCCAAGTGGGGGGTGCGTAACTCCTCAAGGAGGGTGCACCACTTGGGGGAAAGGAAAAGAAAGGGAGGTAATTAATGAGGGAAATGGATAGGGGGTGAGTTGAGGGGAGACGTGGGGGGTGAGGGAAGGAAAACCACAAGTGGAGGGGCCCTCACAACTTAAAAAACCAAGATTCCACGTCTTGCCTAGCAAGGGGGGCATAACTTCCCTTAGGGAGCATCACTTTTTGAGTGGGGTGAGTAGGTGAGGTGTGTGAAAAGGTTAGGAAAGGTTGGAATGAGTAGGATTAGGCTAAGAGTCATATCTCTTATCCTTTTCCACCTTCTATCATCCTTTTAACTCATTATTACAAAATTACATTCTTGCTATGTTTGGACTTTAGCAATTAAAATTGTTGTTTTTTACTGACTGACACTCCGGGTGGACAAACCCATAGCAAAAGTTGTCTGACTGAGTTGAAACTTGTTCCAAGGATGTAGGGGGTCTCATTCCATTTCTTTTGAGCACAAATACCCGTATAAAAAGTCCAAGGACCTAGTTTTTACAATTTTTGCTCAAAAATAATTAAACTTCCAAACTTAGGGAAATTTAATTAAAAATTAATTAATTAAAAAAAATTACTCTAGACTAGATGGAATTCCACAAGACTCTCTAATATGTCTTGCATGGTCATTTACAATGATTCCTAACAATAGTTACCAGAAGATAAGCCCACTGGAACGCCTTTCACCACTTTGGAGGAATTATTGCAAGTGTGAGGGAAAAACTTAAGGGAAATCAATAAGGTTGAAAATCCTAATTGATAACCTAAGGATAAAAAACCCTCGGTGAAAGGAACTATCCCAGTGAACCGATCTCAAGGTAACTGACCTAGACATGATCCATGTAGACCTATTACATTATTGACCCATGCAGTGGTGCGGAAATTCCAGTTACAAAAAGAAGTGTTGGGGCCAAAAAAATGACCTGTAGAACCAAAAGTCTTCAACAAATGAGTATCTGATGATGCATCTCTTCATGGCACATGGAGTTGACCACCTATGTTGGAGAGGCGGTCAACAATATTCATTGTTGTATTGCTTGTCTTTAACAAACCAAGAATATTCTAGTTTGTTTTCACCTTCCACAAATTTCCACTCTCTAACATTCTTCATTGCCCTTGACATCTCAGATGTTATGCTATCAATTTGTTGCCTAGTAATCATGGAGGTTCCAGTTGCAATTTTGGATGCCATTATTGCAGGTCGTGATATTTCTTTCCATTTTTCCTATAGGATAAAAAAAAATTAGGCCTTTTACATTATAATAAACTAAAAACAAAACATTGAATATAAGAACTAATTTAAAAAGTAAAAAAGTAAAAATTTTGACCCATGGAGTTATTAGGTTGATATCGGTACCAATTCTTGGCATCTAGGGGCTAAGACAATGCCCAGACCAAAACTTAAAATATTTAAGTAAAAAACAATAAAAAAAACTACATTTTTTTACAAAACTATACCTAAATTTGTCTTTTTTTATTCTTTTTTTCAAAAAATCTTGAGGATTTTGTTAAAATTTCTTTGAAAAAAGTCTCAATTTTTTAAAAAAGTTGTGACTTTTTTAGAAAAAATTAGAAAACATCTAAAAAAAATTAGGGTTTTTATAATTTTTGCATGAAAAATTCTTATGTGATTTAAAGATGATCTTATAATTGTTGTTTTGGTAAATGGCAAGAATTTAAAAATAACTAACCTCTGAAATGCTAGATTCTCCTCCAATGTCTTCTTGATGTTTCTCCCTTGTAGCTTGCTCCAAATCCTTTAACGAATATTGCCCAAGATTTCACACAATGTAAAAAGACAAATCAAGACTGGGTATAAATAACACAGATGATATAAATTGTTGTTACTATAACGAATGTGGGATAAATAAAAATGAAGAAGATTGTATACATATATACCTAAAATTATATGGATAGTCAGTATGTTTAATGAATGTGGGATAAATAAACAAACATGAGAAATATTGTAATTAACAAGTAAATAACGAAATAAAAGAGTAAAAGTTTTTTTTAATTTTTAAGGGAAAAAATTGGGGGGAGATTTTGGAGGGAAAAATTTGAGGGGGAAATTTTGGAGGGAATATTTTGGGGGAGAATTTTGGGGACTATTTTGGAGGGGGGGATTTTAGAGGGAAAAAATCATTATGCAAGTTATAAGAATGCCATTGGGAGGGTGACCATTTGTATCTTTCTATATTCTTAGTGAGAAGTGATCGCTTTGTCAGATAAAGAAGATTTTATTTCTGAGACATCAACAAATTGTTCTCATACCTCTTCTATTGGGATTAGCAAATGTGATGGGAATTCGTGTAATGCAAATGAGGCGTCGTATTTTTCAGCTAGTCATAAGTTTGATCATAGTGCAAGAAATGTTATTCGTCATGTTCCTCGAGAAAGTCATAAATCAGAGGACTTTGAAGGCACTGATGATGAAGAGGAGGAATATGATGGTGATCAATCTATTCAGCAGTTTAATAGTAATGAAAATAATCAAAATGTAGGTCGAAGTGGAGATTATGATCAATGTTTAAATGATTGGGATAAAAAATTTCCTCCAAGTGAGTATTTTCAAGGTACCAATGAAGATTTTCAAGGCATCAATGAATATGATGAAGAATTTCCCTCAAGCAGAAATTTTAAAAGCAGTGAAGATGATTATGACAATGGTGGACACTCTTTCCCGAGTGGGGAATTTAAAGACAACAATGTTGGTGATGATGAATTTCCTCCAAATGAGGATTTTGAAGGTACTGATGAAGATTTTCTTCCAAGTGAGGATTTCCAAGGCATGAATGAGGATGATGAAGAATTCCCCTAAAGTGGGGATTTTAAAAGTAGTGATGACAATTGTGGAAATGGTGGACAGTCTTTCCCAAATAGGGAATTTTAAAAAAATAATGTTGGTGGTGATGATTTTCCTCCAAGTGAAGATTTTCAAGGTACCGATGAAGATGATGAATATTTTCCTCCAAGTGAGGATTTTCAAGCCAGTAATGAGGATGATGAAGAATTTCCCTCAAGTGGGTATTTTCATAGTGAATATGATTATGACATTGGTGGACACTCTTTCCCGAGTAATAAATTAAAATGAAACAATGTTGATGATGATGATTTTCCTCAAAGTGAGGATTTTCAAGATACTGATGATTATTTTCAAGGCACTAAGTAGGGTGATGCAAAATTCCCCTTAAGTGGGGATTTTGAAAGGAATGAATATGATTATGTCAATGGTGGACACAATGTTGATGATGATTTTCTTCCAAATGAGGATTTTCAAGGTACCGATGACGATGATGGAAAAAAAATTCTAAGTGAGAATCTTAATGGCATTAATAGCCTTATGGGTGATGATGATTTTCCTTCAAGTGAATATTTTCATGGAATATCCAGTGACATTGCTGAGGATGGTAATAATTTGTATAGTGATTTTTATATTCCTCTCATCAACAATATTATCAATGACAATGATGAACCTAGGAATGAAGATCGTGTTTTCAATCATTCAATTGCAACAAATCAAGGTGATTGAAATTCTCTTGTTCAGTCTCCTGACAATGTTTTGCTTGATATTCCTTCTGGTGATGAGGAAAATCCTTCAGTGAGGATGATGAAATAGTGGAGACATTGCAAAGAAACATTATGTCTAGGAACAGGACTAGACCTTTTTATATCAATCCAAATCATTCTAGTTATACAAGGTCTAGGAAAGAATTTCTCACTAAATCAATTTACACGAGTGAATTGATTTCAAGTGAATGTTGTCAAAAGAATTGTTTGAAAAGCATGGACTACATGTATGCCTTGAATAAAAGAAAGACATATTTGTCAATGAATAAGAGCATGCAAAATTCATATTTAATGGGGTGCATGATATCCACCAAAACAGGATATGATTATCGCATTGAGAATATTTTACTTTGCAGAAAGGATTTCAAAAAAATTCACTCAATTGGTAATCTTAGTCTATAAAGAATCCAGACAAGGTTGGAAAAATATCCTTCATTTTATTCAAAGGTACATCATGGACGATAGAGTGGGCCATTGACAAACACTACATTGTCATGGACACATGATTTATTTTCCAAACATAGAGATAATTTCTCAAGGAGAAAAATCTACAACGTGTACAAAGGGTATGTTGAAGGTGTTGAAGGAAATGGTAATTTTATTACATATGCATATTTTACAAGAATATGGAAGAAACAATTCAACAATGTCTGTATTCCTAAGAATTCAAGGATGGGGATTTGTAGTATATGTGTTACTCTTAAATCAAGAAGAGATAAATCTGAAGGGGCAGAAATAGGTATGTATTTACTATTTTTTTTTTTTTGATTGGATAGTTATCGACTATGAAAACATATGATCAATATTTTCATTCTATGTCATGTGCAGATTCCATAGTCAAATCACTTCAAGAACATCGGAATCAACAATCAAATGAAAGGAAAAAGTTATACAAACATCGGAAGAAGAGTTATGATGCTCCAAACAAATATTTAGGTGTGATAATTGATGGCATGGACCAGAAGAAAACACTTCTACCACATTTTGTTCCTACACCAAAAAATTTATAGGAAGATAATTTCATTTAGTTTCATTTGGTTTGTTGTATGGCTTTCAATGGAAACATGTGTCTAGGGTTTACTTCAGAGCTCCAAATATTCATAATGATGCAAATTTGACCATCACCATAATTCATCATGTGTTCACTCACTGGTCTGGAAATCTTCCTCAAGTTCTCTATCTACAGTTCGACAACACTAGTCTTGAAAATAAAAATCAAATTTTGTTTGGATATCTAAGCATGCTTGTTGAACTAGGAATATTTCAAAAGGTGAAAGTGGGTTTCCTTCTTGTTGGACACGCTCATGATCATATTGATCAAATGTTCAGTCTTTTTTCAGTAACATTGAAGAGGGAAAATGTTGGAAGCCTACCATCATTGATTGAATGTATTAAGAAAGCATACATTCCAGAGCCTGTTTTTCATATATTAGAAGAAAATGTTGACATGCAAAGATTTATTCAGGGATAGCATCATGAAGAAAAATGTATTGAGCAACTTAATGACATTAGCTTCCAACGTCAATTTTGTTTCAAAAAATTTGATGGGAAAACACTTATATGGGGAAAGCAGTGTTCAACTACTACAAAATGGGGGCCTTCGTCAGGTTTAGCAGTTTTGAAGTGCATTCCATATCATCCAATATTTGCATCAAAGTTATTATTTTTACAAATAGTTGTTGAAATTCATAACACACTGAGGCATAATAGAGATGTAGATTATTTTGAATGCCTAAAAGAAATTAAAAATCCCATTAAGGATACATATGAGTACTTTCATGTTGTTGATTATGTTTGGTGAGTCTTTTTTCAATAGTCAAAGTGACATAATTTCAAGCTCAATAAAATAAGATACATTGTTGAAGACTCCATTTCATTGGCCACAAAATATTCCAAATGAATCTGAAGAAACAAACATTGTTGAACAACAAGAATCTCAATGTGCTATTGAGTTTACACAAGCAGAGGAAAGAGAAATGTATATTGGTTCGTGAAGGTCACATGCACAACGTGAAGCCATGGAATACCTTTACATGGGTTCAGTACAAGATATTAAGGAGGATAGCATGATTCCAGTCTTAGCGACTGAAGATCCACATGGTTATCAATTTTGGATTGCAACGGCTATAAAGATTGAGAAAGAAAATGATGATGTTATTTCAATCGAAATGCATTGGTATGCAACAAGTACACACCCATTTAATGTTGTGTACAATCCAGAGATGGTGGTTGAGAAACATGTCAATATAAAGAGAAAAATAAAGGGTCAAAATACAACTCGTCGTCGCACTGATCTCTTAAAATTAGATGATGTTGACATACTTGTTTATGACTTCAATTTGAAAAAGAGAGGAACTATTCGCTCCATGACAATATAAATTATCAAAATGTTGTTGCCACAATAAATAAATGCAAAATGGGAGTCTGTTGAACCTAGTCTTAGATATAAAAGACTTTTTACATCTGAAATGTTGGGCATGCATGTAGAATCATATGGTGCATTCATCGACAATAGAGAAGAGTATGGGTCATCTAGATATTCATCCAATCATTCATCTGAAGACAATGTATACTTTGATGGTATTTCAGAATCCATGAGTCAATCTGAATAAGTGTATGAAACATTTTATGTATTTTTTATCCATATGATGTTTTTATGGTAACTAGAAATGAGCATTGAACTTTCATATGATCTTACATGAATTTATGAATCACTTTTATGTTTTATGAATTATATGTTTTGATTATGGAGAATATAATGAAATTTCTTAGCTTATATGTTTTGAATATGGACAATATAACAATACTTTTAAGAAATAACTTATGTTTCATTCCATGTAACTTGTATGCACTTTTTTTTATTAAAAGTAAACAAATATTAAAAAGTGATGTTGAATTTTTAAAGTATATTTTGATATGTTCATGGCATTATGTATTACCTTGTGCTTTGAGTGATAAAGTAAGATTTTAAAATTAAGCATTGAAGAGTTTATTTTATGATTT
>JZKD02S1999482.1:46356-60047 GCA_000966675.3 Picea glauca
GAGACCTTAGGGCGGCCAACGGAGCCGTTAAACCCGTCAGGGTGGTCCATTCCAAACGGCTTGGGTTATTAGACAACCCCGGACCGGTTCCACTCTCTTAATTGACGGACGGTCACTTTCGCCCGTCAACATGTAGCCAACCTATCTGAAGAGGTAGATGAAGAGGATTCATCTATAAATAAAGTAGGTGTACATCACTTTAGACACCCTGTAAAAAACTCCATGTTTTATATTTCTGTAAAGATTATGGATAAGATTGCCCATTGTTGCCTCATTAACGGCGGTTTGGGCCCAAGTGTAATGTCAAAGATTATTATGGAAGAGTTGGGCTTATCTTGTACAAATGAAAATGCCAGAAGCATGCTCTCTTATAATAGTCTACAACAAACGACCATAGGTGAAATCAAGGACGTGACCTTGGCTTTGTGCACGCACCCTGAAATAAGGACAACCCTTAATATTCAGGTAATTGATATGCCAATGAGTAATTACTCGATCATCTTAGGAAGAGATTGGAAATATTTGACAGGTGGATACCTCTCACTCGACGGGACACACTTGTTTGTTCCACGGAATAGTAAAAACATCATAGTCCTAAGAGAGGGGAGAATTTCACCTTACATAGAAAGTGCCCCATGGCCTAATGTGAATTATATCAATGAGGACCTAGGAGTGTATTTCATCTTTTCCGATGAGGAAAACACTACCTTGGAACAAATCAACTTAGACGATGGGATGTGGCATATGCACTTTGATGGTTCATGCTCCAATGAAGGAAACAGAGCCGGTATTATCTTGTACTCTCTTGTAGGTAAAATTAATAACTTTTCCTATAGGTTAAAGTTTACTTGCACAAAAAATGTCATTAAATTTGAAGCATTATTGTTAAGTATTGAAAATGTCTATAATATGGGTTGTGGTCACCTTACAGTTTTTGGGGATTCTAAACTTGTTGTAAACCTTGTATGTAAGATATACTCTCCTAGCAACAAGTTAATGAAACGCTACACACAAACTGTTTGGGCACTTATCTCAAACTTACTATCTTTCAAAATCATTCATGTTAAAAGGGAATTGAACTCAATGGTTGACCGGTTAGTTTTTTTTGCAGCCTCTCCTACTCGGCAACATCTGCCATAAAGACCTGATTATACCTTTCAGTCTCTGTATCGTCCACACATCCCTGACAATATAGAGTCATGGAAGGTCTTCCCTAGTGATGAGAGAATCCTTGTTTTCATTCAAAATGAACCTTATAAGCCTAAGGAAATTATATCAATGGAAGATAACAAAATTCTTAGAGGCTTGACTCTTCTAGAAATTTCATTTTTATCAAGTGATGTAGACAACAAAGAGAAACATAAAGAAGAGGATTCAAAAAGGAAAGTGGGTGAAACCATTTCCTTGAACATTGGAACACCTGAGTCTCCAAATAATGTTAAAATAGGTGTCCAATGTTCTGGTGAAGAAAAATTGAAGTTCGCTAAGTTGCTTGGTGAATTTCAAGATGTTTTTGCTTAGTCTTATGAGGATCTTCGTGGTTTTTATCCTTCTCTTATATATCATGCCATTCCTATCAAGGAGGGCATAAAACCAGTTAGGCAAAAACAAAGACCCATTAACCCTGCACTGGAAGCAACTATTCTAAAGGAGATGGAAAAACCCTTGAAGGCTGGTATCATTTTCCCAATTAAATATTTTGAGTGGGTTTCCAATCTAGTTCCCATTTGGAAAACAACTGGTCAAATCAGATTATGCATAGATTTTCGTGCATTGAATCGGGCTAGTATAAAATATCACTTTCCTTTCCCTAATATGCAAATGATTTTGCAGCAAGTTGCAGGGTCATAGATGATATCCTTACTTGACGGTTTTTCTAGTTACAATCAAATCAAGGTAAAAAGGGTAGATAAATACAAAACCACTTTTATTACTTGTTGGGGAACTTTTGCTTATGAACGTATGCCTTTTGTCTTATCTAATGCAGGTGCCACTTTTCAAAGAGCTATGCAAATAGATTTTGACGATTTCATCGGCAAGATTATTCAGATCTATCTTGATGACTTAACTGTGTATTCTAAAAATCGATCAGATCATTTTGGTCATCTTAAAAGAGTTCTCATGCTATGCAAGAAATTTGGCATTTCTCTAAATCCTTCTAAGTCTATTTCTGGCGTTACCAAGGGAAATCTCCTTGGACACATTGTCTTTGATTCAAGAATAAGCATTGATCTTGAAAGGATTGTTGCTATCCTAAATCTGTCTGCTCCCACTTCCAAGAAGGAGGTTTAAGATTTTATGGGTGTTATTAACTTTGTCCGTAGGTTTCTTCCTGATTTTGTTGTGATGGTCAAGCCAATTCATTATCTGCTTAAGTAAGATAGTTCCTTTTCTTGGACAGATGATGTCGAAAATGCTTTTGTATGGATCAAGAAAGTAATCAGTTTCACACTGGTTTTGGTGAAGCCATATTTTGAGAAATAATTTATGATATATACTAATGCCACAGAGGAAGCAATTTTTGATATCCTTGTGCAAGGTGATGACCAAGGTAACTAAAAACCAATGGCTTACATGAGTCAAAGCTTGTCTAATGATGAATTTAAATATTCTTTTATTGAAAATCACGCTTTCGCTCATGTTAAAGCTATCAAAAAATTTGACCACTTCATATTAGGTAAGCACATGTTGGTAAACGTCCCTTTACCCACTGTCAAGTTTTTTCTCTCACGGACTTATCTTTCAGGGAAGCTTGCAAATTGTCTTGCCAAGATCCAGGAGCATGAATTAACGATCATGAATTCTAACACCATCAAGGTACGTGACTTATCCCTTCACTTAGCTCAGCATGTTGAAACTAGTGAAGAAATTGATGAACAAGATAGCTCTCTATCAACACTATTCTACATTGATAATCAAATCCTTCTTGTGTTTGAACATCCTTGGTATAAAATTTTGGTTTACTATTTGAAAAATCAAAGATGTCCAGATAACTTAGACACTCATCAAAGAAGAAGGCTTTGTCTCGAATCTTCTAGATACGTCATTATAGGAGACTTCTTGTTTAGAAGATTTGTCGATGGTATGTTGCTTCGTTGTGTAAAGAATGAGGAAGCACAAAAACTGTTGCAAGAAACTTGTGGTTCTTCAAATTCTATTATTCATGTAGGAGGTCATTTTTCTGCTAAAACCACTGCTTTTAATATTATCAGAAAAGGATATTATTGGCCTTCAATCTTTCGTGATTCTTATGTTTTTTCAAGATCTTGCGACAAGTGCCAGAAATTTGCTGGGAAAGAACGCCTTTCAGCCATGCCTTTACAACCTGTCCTCCCAGACTTTCCTTTTTCAAAATGGGGTTTGGACTTTATTGGTCATATTAATCCTCCATCTTCAGCAGGACAAGTCTTTATATTGACAACCACGGACTATATTACAAAATGGGTTGAAGTTGTCCCGCTTAAACATTTGCAGGATGAGCAGGTAATTTCTTTCCTTGAAAATAATTTTTTTTGCAGATTTGGTCTTCCTTTGGAAATTATTTCAGACAATGGTCCCGCTTTTATTTCTGCTAAGTTGACCCAATTTTTAGCTAAGTTGGGGATTAAACATTTTACCTCATTAGCTTATTACCCCCAAGGAAATGGGCAGGCTGAGTCTACTAATAAGAATCTGGTAAGAATCATCAAAAGGCTCATCGAAGATAAGCCTCATCAATGGCACACTCTCCTCACTTATGCCCTTTGGGCAGATCAAACTACCACCAAGGTGAGCACTGGTTGCACTCCTTTCTAGCTTGTTTATGGTTAAGAGGCCATTATTCCTATTGAGTTGGAACTTTCCTCCTTAAGGTTAATGCTACAGATCGAAGAATTAAATTCTTTTGATGTTTCTCAAAGAATGAATGCACTCTTGGCTTTAGAGGAGAAAAGGACATTTGCCTTGGGTAATATAAAAAAAAGATAGCAAACTGTTAAAAATATTTCAACAAGAGTGTCAATGAGAAGGTATTTTTGTGGGATTCAGCTCATGTTGATAGAGGAAGGCATTCAAAGTTTCAAAAATTATGGTCGGGTCCTTTTAAGATCTCTTTTGTCTTGGGTGCAAGTTCTTATATTCTAAAGGATTTGCAAGAGCGATTGTTTTCCTACAGCACTAATGGTTCCCACTTAAAACATTACGTGGAATCAACTTGAAGAGTTTAATGTTGTTTGAATTGTTTATGTATTATAGTAGTTTTCATTTCTACTTTTACATTAGTAGTTTTTCATTCATGCTTTCATATTAGTAGTTTTTCATTTCTGCTATTTCATTTTTTGTCATTTTGTTTCTGCTTATTTCAATTTTGTTGTTTCATTTCTATTACGACATTTCTTGTTTTTTGTTCTTTTGACTTCAATTTTTGTCAAAAATAAAATGTTGGATTAGTTTTGCCACAGCGATGCTTCTGCAAAGTATTGTTAATCAATAACAATCAATATTACATAGTTTTCATGATGTTCCCCTTGAAGGCATCATTGAAATTGTTATATGTTTTCACTGATGTTTTATGAGATACTTGGTTTTATCTCGCTTTTGCTTTCCTTTTCTTCATCTATTTCGAGATTCAAAAGAGCAAGTTCAGAAAAATTTTCTCCTTGAAGTCAAGAACAATTTTTAGTTGAATGATTATGCTTATAGGGATAAACCCCCTCATACTTGACACTTTCCATGATTTATTCCCAAATTCCTGTTAATTTTTCCATTAAATCCGCTCACTTCCCCCTGTTGCATAATCATTCTGATTTATATCCTCTTGATCTGATGTTACTTGGTCTGCGAAACTAGACATTATGAGTTCTTAATCTGTTGGAAATATATTTCCCTGTGGAGTCGCCAATTTGTTGACGATTAAAATCATAATGATGAATTCCACCCGCAAAGTATTACTAAAGCCCTATTATTTAACTATGCTAATTAATATAATACTAGTAGGTGGGACCCCTTGTAGATTATGTTCGACAACATAGGTATTCCAACAGAGGACGAACACCTTCAGTAATGACTCACATAACCAGATCAAATATCAACACACCGATGTTTTCACGTGATAAAACCCCTACGGAGAAACATCCACTACCCCACCCAACACGGCCACTTGGAGCAGTTTATTAATGCAAAGAAAAAGATTACAGAGAGATTTTATAAGAGAGTTTCTCACAATTGATCATCAACAAATGACCCTCCATGCTCTTTAAATAGAGATCATGGACCAATCAGGTGTTAAGCCACGGATCAATGGCCGATAAGATCAAGGAGAGTATGAACTATCGGATCACTCTATGTCGGGAACATATCGTGACTGTCGGATTTCCTAACTACAAATGCATACTAATGCATACTAAAGAAACACACTAAGAAACACACTTTTACCTAACGACATANATATCCTAACATCCCCCCTTAAGAACAACTTGGGATAGGATTGAAGGATTTACAATAGTGACACAATAGGAGAAGGAAGGAGGCATTAGAGCCTATCCCCCCTTAATGAAAACTTACTGAACTCCTAACATAGATCGAAGTTTGGAAAACTTCGCTTCGGTAAGAGACTTTGTGAAAATGTCTGCAACTTGATCTTTTGTAGGGAAAAAGAGCACTTCAATAACTTGATCATGAATTAGATTTCTGATGAAGTGCATGTGTAGCTCGATGTCTTTGCTACACTGATGTTGAACTGGGTCTTTGGTGAGCTTGACGGCACTCTGATTGTCACACCAAAGGCTGGTCGGATGCTGGTGTTGGAATCCAAACTCTGAAAGGATCTATCGAAGCCACAGGGCTTCCTGACTTGCATTTACCGCTGCTCGGTACTCTACTTATGCTGAAGAAAGTGCAATAGCATGTTGTTTTTTATAGGCCCAAGTGACAGGTCCTGAACCAAGGCTGAAAACATAACCTGCAGTAGACTTTCGATCATCAAGGTCGTAAGCCCAGTCTGAATCAATGAAACCAACCAATAAAGGAGTACCCCCTGAATTGTAATGTATCCCGAACTGAATTGTACCACGAACATAGTGAAGTATCCTTTTAGTTGTTTTCCAATGGCTTTCATGGGGTGTTTTCATATATCGGGCAACAAGATCAACAGCAAAGGAAAGATCAGGACAGGTATGAGTCAAGTATAAGAGGCTACCAACTAACTAACGGTACAGGGTGGCATCAACTTCAGGAGAAGTACAAGTGGTAGAAAGCTTGACTCCGGACTGGAAGGAAGAAGGGGTTGGTTTACAATCGTCCATGTGAAAGCGACGAAAAAGGTCACAAGCATACTTAGACTAGGAAAGAAAAATTCCTTCATTGGTTTGCAAAACTTGGAGGCCAAGGAAATAGTGCAAAAATCCTAAGTCTATCATTTCAAATTTCTTCTTANATATACTCTCCTAGCAACAAGTTAATGAAACGCTACACACAAACTGTTTGGGCACTTATCTCAAACTTACTATCTTTCAAAATCATTCATGTTAAAAGGGAATTGAACTCAATGGTTGACCGGTTAGTTTTTTTTGCAGCCTCTCCTACTCGGCAACATCTGCCATAAAGACCTGATTATACCTTTCAGTCTCTGTATCGTCCACACATCCCTGACAATATAGAGTCATGGAAGGTCTTCCCTAGTGATGAGAGAATCCTTGTTTTCATTCAAAATGAACCTTATAAGCCTAAGGAAATTATATCAATGGAAGATAACAAAATTCTTAGAGGCTTGACTCTTCTAGAAATTTCATTTTTATCAAGTGATGTAGACAACAAAGAGAAACATAAAGAAGAGGATTCAAAAAGGAAAGTGGGTGAAACCATTTCCTTGAACATTGGAACACCTGAGTCTCCAAATAATGTTAAAATAGGTGTCCAATGTTCTGGTGAAGAAAAATTGAAGTTCGCTAAGTTGCTTGGTGAATTTCAAGATGTTTTTGCTTAGTCTTATGAGGATCTTCGTGGTTTTTATCCTTCTCTTATATATCATGCCATTCCTATCAAGGAGGGCATAAAACCAGTTAGGCAAAAACAAAGACCCATTAACCCTGCACTGGAAGCAACTATTCTAAAGGAGATGGAAAAACCCTTGAAGGCTGGTATCATTTTCCCAATTAAATATTTTGAGTGGGTTTCCAATCTAGTTCCCATTTGGAAAACAACTGGTCAAATCAGATTATGCATAGATTTTCGTGCATTGAATCGGGCTAGTATAAAATATCACTTTCCTTTCCCTAATATGCAAATGATTTTGCAGCAAGTTGCAGGGTCATAGATGATATCCTTACTTGACGGTTTTTCTAGTTACAATCAAATCAAGGTAAAAAGGGTAGATAAATACAAAACCACTTTTATTACTTGTTGGGGAACTTTTGCTTATGAACGTATGCCTTTTGTCTTATCTAATGCAGGTGCCACTTTTCAAAGAGCTATGCAAATAGATTTTGACGATTTCATCGGCAAGATTATTCAGATCTATCTTGATGACTTAACTGTGTATTCTAAAAATCGATCAGATCATTTTGGTCATCTTAAAAGAGTTCTCATGCTATGCAAGAAATTTGGCATTTCTCTAAATCCTTCTAAGTCTATTTCTGGCGTTACCAAGGGAAATCTCCTTGGACACATTGTCTTTGATTCAAGAATAAGCATTGATCTTGAAAGGATTGTTGCTATCCTAAATCTGTCTGCTCCCACTTCCAAGAAGGAGGTTTAAGATTTTATGGGTGTTATTAACTTTGTCCGTAGGTTTCTTCCTGATTTTGTTGTGATGGTCAAGCCAATTCATTATCTGCTTAAGTAAGATAGTTCCTTTTCTTGGACAGATGATGTCGAAAATGCTTTTGTATGGATCAAGAAAGTAATCAGTTTCACACTGGTTTTGGTGAAGCCATATTTTGAGAAATAATTTATGATATATACTAATGCCACAGAGGAAGCAATTTTTGATATCCTTGTGCAAGGTGATGACCAAGGTAACTAAAAACCAATGGCTTACATGAGTCAAAGCTTGTCTAATGATGAATTTAAATATTCTTTTATTGAAAATCACGCTTTCGCTCATGTTAAAGCTATCAAAAAATTTGACCACTTCATATTAGGTAAGCACATGTTGGTAAACGTCCCTTTACCCACTGTCAAGTTTTTTCTCTCACGGACTTATCTTTCAGGGAAGCTTGCAAATTGTCTTGCCAAGATCCAGGAGCATGAATTAACGATCATGAATTCTAACACCATCAAGGTACGTGACTTATCCCTTCACTTAGCTCAGCATGTTGAAACTAGTGAAGAAATTGATGAACAAGATAGCTCTCTATCAACACTATTCTACATTGATAATCAAATCCTTCTTGTGTTTGAACATCCTTGGTATAAAATTTTGGTTTACTATTTGAAAAATCAAAGATGTCCAGATAACTTAGACACTCATCAAAGAAGAAGGCTTTGTCTCGAATCTTCTAGATACGTCATTATAGGAGACTTCTTGTTTAGAAGATTTGTCGATGGTATGTTGCTTCGTTGTGTAAAGAATGAGGAAGCACAAAAACTGTTGCAAGAAACTTGTGGTTCTTCAAATTCTATTATTCATGTAGGAGGTCATTTTTCTGCTAAAACCACTGCTTTTAATATTATCAGAAAAGGATATTATTGGCCTTCAATCTTTCGTGATTCTTATGTTTTTTCAAGATCTTGCGACAAGTGCCAGAAATTTGCTGGGAAAGAACGCCTTTCAGCCATGCCTTTACAACCTGTCCTCCCAGACTTTCCTTTTTCAAAATGGGGTTTGGACTTTATTGGTCATATTAATCCTCCATCTTCAGCAGGACAAGTCTTTATATTGACAACCACGGACTATATTACAAAATGGGTTGAAGTTGTCCCGCTTAAACATTTGCAGGATGAGCAGGTAATTTCTTTCCTTGAAAATAATTTTTTTTGCAGATTTGGTCTTCCTTTGGAAATTATTTCAGACAATGGTCCCGCTTTTATTTCTGCTAAGTTGACCCAATTTTTAGCTAAGTTGGGGATTAAACATTTTACCTCATTAGCTTATTACCCCCAAGGAAATGGGCAGGCTGAGTCTACTAATAAGAATCTGGTAAGAATCATCAAAAGGCTCATCGAAGATAAGCCTCATCAATGGCACACTCTCCTCACTTATGCCCTTTGGGCAGATCAAACTACCACCAAGGTGAGCACTGGTTGCACTCCTTTCTAGCTTGTTTATGGTTAAGAGGCCATTATTCCTATTGAGTTGGAACTTTCCTCCTTAAGGTTAATGCTACAGATCGAAGAATTAAATTCTTTTGATGTTTCTCAAAGAATGAATGCACTCTTGGCTTTAGAGGAGAAAAGGACATTTGCCTTGGGTAATATAAAAAAAAGATAGCAAACTGTTAAAAATATTTCAACAAGAGTGTCAATGAGAAGGTATTTTTGTGGGATTCAGCTCATGTTGATAGAGGAAGGCATTCAAAGTTTCAAAAATTATGGTCGGGTCCTTTTAAGATCTCTTTTGTCTTGGGTGCAAGTTCTTATATTCTAAAGGATTTGCAAGAGCGATTGTTTTCCTACAGCACTAATGGTTCCCACTTAAAACATTACGTGGAATCAACTTGAAGAGTTTAATGTTGTTTGAATTGTTTATGTATTATAGTAGTTTTCATTTCTACTTTTACATTAGTAGTTTTTCATTCATGCTTTCATATTAGTAGTTTTTCATTTCTGCTATTTCATTTTTTGTCATTTTGTTTCTGCTTATTTCAATTTTGTTGTTTCATTTCTATTACGACATTTCTTGTTTTTTGTTCTTTTGACTTCAATTTTTGTCAAAAATAAAATGTTGGATTAGTTTTGCCACAGCGATGCTTCTGCAAAGTATTGTTAATCAATAACAATCAATATTACATAGTTTTCATGATGTTCCCCTTGAAGGCATCATTGAAATTGTTATATGTTTTCACTGATGTTTTATGAGATACTTGGTTTTATCTCGCTTTTGCTTTCCTTTTCTTCATCCATTTCGAGATTCAAAAGAGCAAGTTCAGAAAAAAATTCTCCTTGAAGTCAAGAACAATTTTTAGTTGAATGATTATGCTTACATGGATAAACCCCCTCATACTTGACACTTTCCATGATTTATTCCCAAATTCCCGTTAATTTTTCCATTAAATCCGCTCACTTCCCCCTGTTGCATAATCATTCTGATTTATATCCTCTTGATCTGATGTTACTTGGTCTGCGAAACTAAACATTATGAGTTCTTAATCTGTTGGAAATAGATCTCCCTGTGGAGTCGTCAATTTGTTGACGATTAAAATCATAACGATGAATTCCGCCCGCAAAGTATTACTAAAGCCCTATTATTTAACTATGCTAATTAATATAATACTAGTAGGTGGGACCCCTTGTAGACTATGTTCGACAACACAGGTATTCCAATAGAGGACGAACACCTTTAGTAACCACTCACATAACCAGATCAAATATCAACACACCGATGTTTTCACATGATAAAACCCCTACGGGGAAACATCCACTTCCCCACCCAACGCGGCCACTTGGAGCAGTTTATTAATGCAAAGAAAATATTACAGAGAGATTTTATAAGAGATTTTCTCACAATCGATCATCGACAAATGACACTCCATGCTCTTTAAATAGAGATCATGGACCAATCGGGTGTTAAGCCACGGATCAATGGCCGATAAGATCGAGGAGAGTATGAACCATCGGATCACTCTATGTCGGGAACATATCGTGACCGTCGGATTTCCTAACTACAAATGCATACTAAAGAAACACACTAAGAAACACACTTTTACCTAACAACATATTAGACCAAGTAGATCTTAACTAACTCCTAAGTGTCTAAATATCCTAACATCCCCTCTTAAGAACAACTTGGGATAGGATTGAAGGATTTACAATAGTGACACAATAGGAGAAGCAAGGAGGCATTAGAGCCTATCCCCCCTTAATGACAACTTACTGAACTCCTAACATAGATCGAAGTTTGGAAAACTTCGCTTCGGTAAGAGACTTTGTGAAAATGTCTACAACTTGATCTTCTGTAGGGAAAAAGAGCACTTCAATAACTTGATCATGAATTAGATTTCTGATGAAGTGCATGTGTAGCTCGATGTCTTTGCTATGTTGATGTTGAACTAGGTCTTTGGCGAGCTTGATGGCACTATGATTGTCACACCAAAGGCTGGTCGGATGCTGGTGTTGGAATCCAAACTCTGAAAGGATCTGTCGAAGCCACAGGGCTTCCTGACTTGTATTTACCGCTGCTCGGTACTCTGTTTCTGCTGAAGAAAGTGAAATAGCCTGTTGTTTCTTATAGGCCCAAGTGACAGGTCCTGAACCAAGGCTGAGAACATAACCTGCAGTAGACTTTCGATCATCAGGGTCATCGGCCCAATCTGAATCAATGAAACCAACCAATAAAGGAGTACCCCCTGAACTATAACGTATCCCAAACTAAATTGTACCACGAACATAGTGAAGTATACTTTTAGTTGCTTTCCAATGGCTTTCATGGGGTGTTTGCATATATCGGGCAACAAGATCAACAGCAAAGGAAAGATCAGGATAGGTATGAGTCAAGTATAAGAGGCTACCAACTAACTGACGGTATAGGGTGGCATCAACTTCAGGAGAAGTACAGGTGGTAGAAAGCTTGACTCCAGACTGGAAGGAAGAAGGGGTTGGTTTACAATGGTCCATGCGAAAGCGACGAATAAGGTCACAAGCATACTTAGACTGGGAAAGAAAAATTCTTTCATTGGTTTGCAAAACTTGGAGGCCAAGGAAATAGTGCAAAAAGCCTAAGTCTGTCATTTCAAATTTCTTCTTAAGGTTGGTTTTCACATGGTTTAAAAGTTTTGAGTCACTGCCAATAAGGATAAGGTCATCAACATAAAGGACAAGGATTATTAGATGGCTTCCTACTTTCTTGGTATAGACATTAGGATCAGAATGGAATCTAGATAATCCAGTGGCAATAAGAAAGCTATCCATTTTGGCATACCAAGCTCGGGGAGCTTGCTTGAGACCATAAAGAGATTTCTTGAGGCGAAAAACAAGGCTAGAGTCATTATGGACATAGCCAAGTGGTTGTTCCATGTAGATTTCTTCTTGCAAATCTCCATGCAAGAAGGTGAATTTAACATCCATCTGATGGACCTCCCATTTATGTGAGGCAGCAAGGGCAAGAACAAGGTGGATGGAATTCATTTTTGCTACAGGGGCAAAGGTTTCATTATAGTCAATTCCTTCAACTTGGCAAAATCCTTTGGCAACTAACCAAGCCTTGTGTCTTTCAACACTTCCATCTTATGCATACTTAGTTCTGTAGACCCATTTTCATCTTACAAGTTTTCTTCCTTTTGGAAGAGGTACAATATCCCAAGTATCATTTACCATTAAAGAGCGATACTCTTCATTCATTGTTGTATCCCAATCTGGATGACCTGAAGCTTCTACAAATGTCTCTAGATCATGATTTTATGAAACTTGAGCCAAAAGAGAAGAGGCTCGCCGGAACTGTGAACGTGTCTGATGCTAATCTGAAGGATCACCGACAAGATCACCAGCTGCTTCTCGTGTTGAACAAACCCATCTAGGAAGTGGTGGAGTTGGTGTTGGTTCAAGTTCAAAGGACTCATCTGGAGGAGGGTGAGTAGGCAGAGGTGGATTTTCATCCTCACTGTCATCATCTAAAGAAGAAACTAGATCATAAGAAGGAACAACATCGAATATGGCTCGCAGGCCGAAGAAGGCACAATCGTCGAATTAGGCTCGCAGGCCAAGAGATTTTCATCAAATTTAACATCTCTTCTAATAATAATTTCATTACAATGTGATTGAAGAAGNATGGAATTCATTTTTTCTACAGGGGAAAAGGTTTCATTATAGTCAATTCCTTCAACTTGGGAAAATCCTTTGGCAACTAACCAAGCCTTGTGTCTTTCAACACTTCCATCTGATGTATACTTAGTTCTGTAGACCCATTTGCATCTAACAAGTTTTCTTCCTTTTGGAAGAGGTACAATATCCCAAGTATCATTTACCATTAAAGAGCGATACTCTTCATTCATTGTTGTATCCCAATACGGATGACCTGAAGCTTCTACAAATGTCTCTGGATCATGAGTTTATGAAACTTGAGCCAAAATAGAAGAGGCTCACTAGAACTGTGAACGTGTCTGATGCTAATTTGAAGGATCACCAACACGATCACCAGTTGCTTCTCGTGTTGAACAAACCCATCTAGGAAGTGGTGGAGTTGGTGTTGGTTTAGGTTAAAAGGACTCATATGGAAGAGGGTGAGTAGGCAGAGGTGGATTTTCATCCTCACTTTCATCATCTGAAGAAGAAACCAAATCATAAGAAGGAACAAATGTCGAACATGGCTCGCAGGCCGAAGAAGGCACAATCGTCGAATTAGGCTCACAGGCCAAGAGATTTTCATCAAATTTAACATCTCTTCTAATAATAATTTCATTAAAATGTGATTGAAGAAGTCTGTAACCTTTGACATCTTCAGAATAAGCAACAAATATACACTTCTCACTTTTAGGCTGTAATGCTTTCCTTTTCTCATCAGGAATGTGAGCCCATGCTATACTGCCAAATACATGGAAGTGACTTACATCTGGTTTAATTTT
>JZKD02S1999493.1:11271-30612 GCA_000966675.3 Picea glauca
GATAGATTCGAAAGAAATTCAGTGTCCATGATAAGCACTTTTCTGTCTAGGGTTAAGGTCAAGCCTTAGAGGTCGATCTACTTGTCCGCAGGCAGATTTTCCTACAACACCTTATAATTTTCTTAATGGGATTGCAACTAAGTTTCCTATAGCTACCACTCTGGGAAAGGTTTTCATTCATTTTCTTGTTGTAATCACTAAGGTTCATAAGGACAGTAGCGCCACCTTTGTCTTCCTTGAGAATCACTAAGTTCTCATCATTCCTTAGGTCCTTTAAGGCTACGCGCTCTTCTTTACTAATGTTTCTCTTCAGAGGTTTGGCTTTACATAAGATAACTGAGCAATATTGTTGTATGGTATCTTTGTCTTCATCGTTGAGGTTTTGTATATTATCTTCTACACAACATATAATGTTGTCAATGGGAATGGGAGTCGGGGAGACAGTGAAGTTAAGTCTTTTCTTTAAGACATCCAACTCAACTTTTCTCAACGCACACACAGACAAGTTCACAACAATATTGGTGTTGGTGTCATTATTACTTATATTATTTCCATTGAGTAATCGTTCCATTTTTTAGGTGTGTCTATTGTGAGCTTGCGTGTAGAATCTATCCGCTTTCATGGCTACGATGGCATCCAATGTTTTCCACAGTTCGGGTTTCACGATTTGCACCAGTTTTAAGTGAATTTTGAGTGCATTTTTGGATATTTGTTCTAGAATAAACCTATTCTTCTTAAGTTCACCTCGGACAATGGAAAAGCCTATCCTGGAGAAGGCCACGCTATTCCATTTGTTCTTAGCTCTATGTTGGACCTGCGCGAATTTGGGTAGTACGTTTTCATCCCTGCATTTCTTAAGAAATTCCAGATCAACCACTCTCCTCTTTATTTTAACCCTGAGATTTTCTAAAACACGAATTTCGTCCAGAGTCTCCCTGCCGTATAGGAAAATAATCTGATTAATGAGATTTCTATGGTTTGGATTTTCAAAAGTGATCAGATTAGCCACGGTCTTGTCAATAGATCGTCAATGTTTAGGATCCAAATCAGAATCCATCTTCAGGACTTGAAGCCTGGATTTAAAATGAAGAGAAGATATGGTATTAAATAATAAATGTGAAAGGAGACTTGGTGTCGGCTATGTTCATTTAGAAAAAAATGTAATCTTTATTTAAGCTTTTTTAGGGTTTCATTTTTAATTCAAAGTTTAATTAATTAATCTAATTAACTGTGTTAATAGATTCTGGTTTTTAATTCAATTAAAGAATCTATTAGGGTTAGTTTATTAAGCTTATATAAAATATTAATTTTATGTTATAATAATGATGGTAGTCTTATTAGAAGTTTATTTTAATAAGTGTTTATTTATTAGTTAGGGTAGGATTATTGATTAGGGTTAATTAATTGTTGTGGTATGATTATTAATTAGGATATCCAATTGATTTAAATTAATTGTTAGGGTATGATTATTAATTACGATAAATAATTTAGATCCTAAATTGTTGTGATTTATGTTTTTACTTGTGAAATTTCCTATTAATAGTTTTGTTAAGAATAAGTGTAGTTTATTAGGGAATGATTTTTAATTAGGTAGGGTTATTTTTAGTATTAGATTGTTTTCCTAAAATAGTGTTAATTATTATTATTTTTATGAATCAAGGGAAGCCAGTTTTCACTTAATTCTAGCCCATTATCTCTGTTTAGGTTACCAGGGTGTTTTTGGATCTCAATAGCTTCTCTAATATGTCGTTTAAAGAGGTGATTTTCTTTGGCGAGGATTGTGGTGTCTTCTAGGCGGACATGGTGTTTTGTTGTAAGGGAGTTTTCAGCTAGGGAAGAGGTGTGGATGCGTTCATTCTTAATGTCAGATCCATGCTCTTTTATCCTAATCTGGAAGGAGTGGTCGGTTTCACAGATGTAGCATTTACCACATGAGCACTCTATTTTGTAGATTTCTTTTCCTTTGTGAGGGTCAAGTTTGTCTTTGATGGATCTCATATTGTGCTTGATGGTTTCAAGTGGTTTGAAGAAGGTCTAATCTCTTTTTTGTTGAGGACTCTTGCAATCCTATCAGTCACTCCTTTGATGTAAGGAAGGAAGGCACCTCTATTAGGGTTCTGGTCTTTCGAGACATTGGGATTATCACGAGTTTTTTCTAAGGCTTTGTTTAATGCATTCTTAATATCATTGTGTTTATAACCTATGTTCTTAAAAGTCTTGATAAGGTGCTTGGTTTCTTTATCTAGGTGTGCTTCATCGGATATTCTAATGGCTCTCGTGGCTAAAGTTTTTAGAACACCTAGTTTTTGGTTGGTGTGCTGATGGGAGTTGGCATGGAGATAGTTCTCTGTGTGGGTCTTTTTTCTATAAACTGCATGTCCTAGGTCCCCATTACTTCTTCTATTGATAAGAACATATACAAAAGGGATGTTATCATTCTCCTCAATATCCATTGTGAATTTTATATCTTTAGATATGTTGTTTATGTGTTGAAAGAAATTTTGTAATTTCTCTTTCCCGTGGGGCCAAAGAACATTGGTGTCATCAACAAATATTTTCGATGTTAATAGTTTTAGGGGGAAGGAGTCTAGGGACTTATTTTCAAAATTCTCCATGAATAGGTTGGCAACAATGGGGGACAATGGGGAACCCATTTCTACGTCGTTGGTTTGTTCAAAGAAATCTCTTTGGTAACTAAAGAAGGTGGAGTGCAAGTAGACTTCATCTAGGTTTGTCGTTTCTGGATCAGTGACTTATTTGACAATTTGGATAGCTTCATATAAAGGTATCTTGCTAAAAAGGGAGACTACATCAAAGCTTATGAGGGTGTCTTGAGGCCTTACTTATTCATTTTTAATGATTTTAATGAATTCATTGGAGTCTTTTATGAAGGATTCAGTGTGGCCTACCAAGGGGCTAAGGATCTTAGCTACATGTTTGGCTATCTCATTGGTTGGTGAACCTATGGTATTCACTATGGGTCTGAGAGGAACATCTTCTTTATGAATATTTGGTAGGCCATAGATCCTAGGGGTGATCTCATTGTTGGGGGTTAAATGTTTTTTAGTTCTCTCGTCTAGGTTGGAATAGTTGATGGCTTTCTTTACCTGCCTTATAATTTTCTTAATGGGATTGCAACTAAGTTTCCTATAGCTACCACTCTATGAAAGGTGTTCATTCATTTTCTTGTTGTAATCACTAAGGTTCATAAGGACAGCAGTGCCACCTTTGTCTGCCTTGAGAATCACTAAGTTCTCATCATTCCTTAGGTCCTTTAAGGCTGCATGCTCTTCTTTACTAATGTTGCTCTTCGGAGGTTTGGCTTTACGTAAGATAACTAAGCAATCTTGTCGTATGGTATCTTTGTCTTCATCGTTGAGGTTTTGTATACTATCTTCTACGCAACATATAATGTTGTCAATGGGAATGGAAGTCGGGGAGATAGCGAAGTTAAGTCCTTTCTTTAAGACATCCAACTCAGCTTTTCTCAATGCGCGCGTAGACAAGTTCACAATAGTATTGGTGATGGTGTCATTATTACTTCTGTTATTTCCTTCTAGTAATCGTTCTAGTTTTGAGGTGTGTTTATTGTGAGCTTGTGTGTAGAATTTGCCCGCTTTCATGGCCGCGATGGAATCCAATGTTTGCCATAGTTCGAGTTTCATGATTTGTGCCAATTTTAAGTGAAGTTTGAGTGCATTTTTGGATAGTTGTTCTAGAATAAACCTATTCTTCTTAATTTTGCCTTGGACAATGGAAAAACCTAGCCTGGAGAAGGCCGCAATGTTCCATTTTTTCTTAGCTCTGTGTTGGACCTGCGTGAATTTGGGTAGTACATTTTCATCCCTGCATTTCTTAAGAAATTCCATATCAGTCACTCTCCTCTTTATTTTTGATCAGAATCTGGACCAGGGGTCTAAAATTTGCTCAATTTTCAAAGTGCTCGAAATGCGACGAAAACATTGCCATTGCGTCTGTCTCGTTCTCCTGATTCCGGTGGTATATTTATTTTCGCAAACGGAGTCCGTATGGAGAAGTTATCGCGATCTGTTCACCGAGCTAAATAGGTAAAAATTTGTGCTGACTGGGCAGGCCGTACTACCACGTGGCAGGGTCGTACAGTGCTGATGTGGTGACCATACAGTCGACTTGGCAATTGGTGATGTGGAAGGCATTCATAGGCAGACAGCTGAATGAATAATTTGATGACACGTGGCATAATGTGGGCGTATGAAAAGGTGCCACGTGGCCCAATGAAGGGCTACCATGTGGCACCCGTTTATTGGCGGTTGGTGTATAGTGTTGGGTAAAATTATATGGAGGTTGCGGGGTTTGACCGCCGGACCTCCCCACCATGAAACATTTTAACAAACTCCATTTTGCCAATGCGCCGCGCCATGTTTCTTATTAACCATGTGTTGAAGATTTTATTTCAATTTGTCAAAGGTTATAATCAGCAGGGGGTCGGGCCGGGGCTAGCCCTGACCCCCGGTTCCATGGATTATATGTGACCGAAACCTATTTTAAAATGGGCTCGTGGGGGTGTTTTTGTATGGCCCTCGGTTTCATGTATCATTCACATGACCACATTTCCGTGGAAAGGAGCGCACGGTGGAAGTTTTTATGTTGCAGCCCCCGGTCACGTTCTCCACATATGACTCTATGTTAAGTTTGCGCGCGTTTGGGTTTAACACTCGGATCCTATTATATTTTATATGACCGCCAATGTAACAATTCGCACGGGGTTCCACGGGTGTGTGGTTCCATATGAACCATTTTAAAATGGATTTGCACGCGCATTTTTTGTAATGAAAATGTGTTGTGAATGGCCGCGGTTTCAACATTTACATGTGACCCAAAACACATTCAAACGGGGTTTCAAATGTTAACACCCGCGGTGTTTTAAATTGCAGCCCGCGGTCACACACTTTGACATATGACCAATTGCCTCACGAAAAGGTGTGGGGGGTTTGGTTTGGGTTTTCAAACGTACCCGCCACTTGTCAACATTTCGTTAAACTATTGAAACAGTTATCCCTTTATGCGCTGGGACGTGGCCATATGGCCCCCCATGCGCCCAACACCTCCGACTCGGGGGGCTTGATTCTGGGTAACTGTTCAACAAATTAGCGCGATTTGTGGAATGTGCATTTTTGCTGAGTTTGGTGACCGAAAACGCTGAGAAGCCAGGTTCACTTTCCAGGGGTGCAGAATGGCGAACAGGTTACAGCATGCTTGAAGGAGAAATATGGCAGCAAGCATAACTTCTTCAATTTTTGGCCAAATGAGGAGCTGTAAAAGCCTAGCTAGGGGTTTTTGGACGTCCTGAGTCCATTGGAACCATTTTCACAGGCATTTGAAGATTCCTTATGTAGGTTTTTAACCATTGAAGCTTGAGGAAGCTCTAGGGAGCCTTAAAGCCCTCATTGTTTGAGGCATTGCTCAGATGAGCCCATGTCCATTTTTTGAGACTGAATAGTCATTCTCGACTGTTTATTATGCTCTGAACACATTGGGATAGGTTTCAGATCCATTGGAGGACTTTTACAGGTGTTTTTACCTCATTCAAGCTCAGGGAATCTTGGAGGTCACATGTAGAAGAGGTCATTGTTGGATGAGCCATTGTCCATTTGCAGAGTTTTAACAGTCATTTTTGGGGTTTTTATGTATTCTGAATCCAGTGGTACATTCTGTAAATCCATTGGAGTTTATCAGTAGCTTGTAAAGAGAATTTGACAAACTAATCCCAAAGAGCCAAGTCCATTGAAGGAGGCTCAAGGAGACGTAGCCCAGAGAGGGGTGAACTCCTTTATCATCTTGCTATTGTTGTGAGTTTGCTGTGTTATTTGTTGCACTTTATATTGTTGTGTATTGATTTATAACACATCTTTAATCATTTAAAAGAACCTTTTTTCTCACATGAACATTGACAAGAAGAAGTAAGAACCTAACACATAAACAAGTTTGCACATTTTAACACATGAAGCAAGGTCATGTTAAGGTTTATTTTAATGAGGTAGAGGGTGCTTGCATAGCATAACAAGTCAGACTTCTATTTTCAGATCAATTTTAACCCTGAGATTTTCTAAAACACGAATTTCGTCCAGAGTCTCCCTACCATATAGGGAAGTAATCTGATAATGAGATTTTTGTGGTTTGGATTTTCAAAAGTGATCAGATTAGCCACAGTCTTGTCAATAGATCGTCGACATTTCGGATCCAAATTAAGATCCATCTTCAGGACTTAAAGCCTGGATTTAAAATGAAGAGAAGATATGGTATTAAATAATAAATGTGAAAGGAGACTTGGTGTCGGCTATGTTCATTTAGAAAAAAATTAATCTTTATTTAATCTTTTTTAGGGTTTCATTTTCAATTCAATGTTTAATTAATTAATCTAATTAATTATGTTAATAGATTCTAGTTTTTAAGTCAATTAAATAATCTATTAGGGTTAGTTTATTGTTTCTTTCTTAGACATGATACTAAACACTCACCCAAGTAGAACGTTGCTCCACTGGTGCTTCGTCGATCATTAATACAACCTGCCCAATTTTCATTTGTGTAGGCAATTAGTGATAGATCCTTTCCTTTTGGATACCATAATCCAAACTCTTATGTTCCTTTGAGATATCTGAAAATCCTCTTCATTGCTAATACATGTGATTCCTTTGGTGTTGCTTGAAATCGTGCCACCTATCCAACTACCTGCATTACATCTGGTCTAGATGTTGTCACATACAGTAGGATTCCAATCATTGACATGTATTTCCTCTGATCTGTAGACTTTGAATCATCATCTTTGCTCAACTTGCAATTGGTTTGCATGGGAGTGATAACTGGTTTGCAATGTTCCATTCTGAACCTCTTCAGCATTTCTCTGATATACTTGGTTTGAGAAATAAAAATTCCTTGGTTGCTTTGACGTACCTGAAGTCCCAAAAAGAAGGATAGTTCTCCAAGTAACGACATTTCAAATTCATTTTGCATATCTTTTGCAAATTTCTGGCTTAACATGTCATCATCACTACCAAAAATAATATCATCAACATAAACTTCAATTAACAAAATATTACCTTGACTTACCTTGATGTAGAGGTTGTTGTCTGCACTTCGTTTTTTGAACCGTGTCTGCTGCAGATACTTATCCAGTCTATGGTACCATGCTCGAGGAGCCTGTTTTAGACCATACAGGGCCTTTTTTAATTTACACACATAATATGTGTTCTCTGACAACTGATATCCTTCTGGTTGTTCAATGTGGAATTCTTCTTCAAGTTCCCCATTTAGAAAAGATGATTTTACATCCATCTGATATACTTTAACATTTTTTGAGCATGCATAAGAGAAAAAGAAAACGGATTGCTTCTATTCTGGCAACTGGGGAAAAAGTCTCTTCAAAGTCGATTCCTTCAATCTGAGCATATCCTTTACATACCAATCTAGCTTTGTTCCTTGTAACTTGTCCATCTTCATTCAATTTATTTCTGAAAACCCATTTTGTGCTGATCACATTCTTATTCTCTGGTCTTGGAACCAATTCCCAAGTGTCATTTTTCCCTATTTGATCCAATTCTTCATCCATGGCCTTATTCCAAAATTCATCCTTGTTGGCTTCTTCAAAACAATTTAGTTCAATTGTATATAAGAGTGCTAGGTGTGTTTGTTTTGGTTAACGGATTCTTCTTCTAGTCTCAACTCTTGCATCTTTGTTTCTAATAATCTGATCTGAAGGATGATTCTTCTGTACTCGTTTATTGAGTGTCTTTGGAGAAACTTGTTGAAATTTATCTTCTGCTTCTGTCAGATTCTCTTCATCTTCCTCTTCTATTTCTTTTTCATCTTCTGCTTCTTCTTCTAAGGGTTGTTTCATTGATTCATTTTCTTCCTTTGATTCCCGTTTGCCTGTTTCATCAATTGTTACATTGATGCTTTCCACAACTTTGTTCAATCTTAGATTGTAATACTTGTATGATTTCCTTGTACTTGAGTAATAAAAAAGTACTCCTTTGTCCACCTGAGAGTCAAAATTTCCCATTCCGCCATCTTCCTTTTTGATATAGCATTCGCTTCCAAAAACTCTGAAGTGATTTACATTTGTTGGTCTTCCTTTCCATAGTTCATAAGGAGTTTTGTCAGTGTTGTTTCTGAGCATTACTCTATTTTGAATGTGAACTGTTGTATTCACTGCCTGTGTCCAAAAAATATTTGTCAATTTTGAATCCATTAGCATTGTTCGAGGCATTTCCTGTACTGGCATGTTCTTTCTTTCTACAACAACATTATGTTGAGGTGTCCTAGCAATGGAGAATTTCCCTTTTATTCCATGATTGTTGCAGTAGTCCATAAATTCCTTTGAGGTGAACTCTCCTCCATTATCAGATCTCAAGCATTTGATTTTTGAATCCATTTCATTTTCAACCATTTCCTTGTAGATCTTGAAGTTTTCAAAAGCTTCCAACTTATTCTTAAGAAAGAAAACTACAGTCATTATTGTATAATCATCAACTAACAACATAAAGTATTTCTCACCTTTTAAGCCCTTTGTTATAGTTGGTCCAACTAGATCAGTATGCACAATTTCCAGTGGTCTTGTCGTTGAATATTCATTTGATTTGAACCTGGTCTTTGTTTTCTTTCCTTGTTGACAATGCTTGCATAAAGTGTTGGTTGGTTTCGTGATCTGGGGATTTTCTCTAATTGCTTCTCTTTTTCTGACTTTGACGAGGTTATCAAAATGTATGTGACCCATTATTATGTGCCATAGCCCACTTTCATCTTCCTTTCCTAGACAACATTTTTCATTTCCAATTTCACTTAACACATATATGTTTCTTGAAGTTCTTGTAGCTGTAGTGACCAATTTCCCTGAACCTTCTTTTATTATCTCACACTTTTGTGAATCAAAAGTAACTTTATGACCTTGGTCACAAATTTGACTCACACTTAGAAGATTATGTTTCATATATTCTACTAATAGAATGTTTTTTGCCTTTTCATTCTTGTTCCCAATTTGGACTGTGCCTTTTCTAATCATTTTTGCTTAATCATCATTTTCAAAGGAGACTGATCCATCTCTTTCCTTTCGTAATGTAAGAAACGTGTCTCTATCACCTGCCATGTGTTTTGAACACCCACTGTCAACATACGAACCACGTTTCTTCTGCTTAGCTTGTAGAATGAGTGTGCGTTCTTCACTGCTATACTAATCTTTCTTTCTTATCCATGTCATTTTTTGTGGTTCTTGTTTGTGATTGTTGTTGTTCTATTGAGGTTCTTTAGGAGGGATTTTCATTCTGCACTCTTTAGCCACATGTCCAAAATTGTTACATTTGTAATATTCCACTTCATTTCTCAAGGATTAAAACCTGTTGTAATTTCTTCTATGTGTTTCACTAGGCCTTCTTGAATAACCCCTTTTTGTATAACTCTCAAAGTTGTTTTTGTTCCTGTTGTTAGCTCTGCAATTCACAACTTTATGTCCAAAATTATTGCATGCATAACATAAACCAAAAAATATAGTTTGATACCTGGGAGTTGAGGATATTTTGAAAGGAAGTGCTCTTGTGAATCCTTCTTCTCCTTGAGTACTATCTGTCATTTGTTGATTCTGAAATCTGAATCTTCTTGGTGGAGAAGTGTCCCTATAATCTTCTTTGTATATCTTCCTATCCCCTTTGATTGTTTCTGCATAGCTTTTTGGACAGGTTTCTTGCTCTGTTATTTTGGAGCTTGATCCCTTTTCTGTCTGATTGTATCCAAGTCCGGTCTTGTCAAAATGGGATTTTTGACTTTTGATAATGTCATCCAAAAATTTTGAGCTATTCTACATATTTTTCTTTTGAATATCTTTTCTTAATGTTACAATCTTGGCTTCCAAGTTTCCAATGATCTTGTCCTTTTCTTCTAGTTGTTCTTTGAGTGCTTCTTCAATTATTTTATCTTCTTTTATTTGAACTTTCAATTTTGTAGTCATTTGTTCTAGTTCTTAAGTGTCTTGTTTCTTGTCTAGTTCTGCTTGTAGTTCCGTGTTCTTCTTCTTTTCTCTTTTAATAACTTCTATGGCACACATTAATTCTTCTTGAAAGTCAACTTCTGCTTCTTCAATTTCTTCTTCGACTTCTTCTTCAAATTCTTCATATTCTTCTTCAGAGTCTTCTTTGTCAAAGTCTTTTACTACCATGAATAAAATTCTTCCTGTCTCACTGTCACTGACTTCATCTTCATCTGATGATGAGATGTCTTCTTTGGTGTATAGGATTTTCTTGAAAAATTTCTTTGTAGTTCTTTTGTCTTTATATGTTTATTTGTCTTTTGAGTAACCTTCATCATTTCTCTTTTTCTTATGAGGACATTTGTTATAAAAATGACCAATACCATCACAATTAAAATAAATTAAAGGAATCTTACCTCGGTTCCCTTGTTCAGGCTTTTGACAAAGTTGGCCACTTCTTCATTATCTTTCAAGATGTCACTATTGCTACTATATTCTTCTTGTTGCTCTTTCTTTTGTTTTGATCTTTTGGATGCTTTCAAGGCTGCTTCTTTTACATCTGGATTTTCCTATTCAGTTTTCATTTCATATGCTGTGAAGATTCCATGCAGTTCGTCCATGCTTATTGAGTTTAGATCCGATCTTTCTTCTAGTGTTGATATCTTAGGGTTAAATCTCATAGGAAGAGATCTTAGTACCTTTTGAACAGTTACAGATTCTTCGATTTCTTCTCCCAATCCTATGATTGCATTCATTTTTTCATCGACTCGTAAGAAGTAGGCTACAATATTCTCATCTTCCTTCCTTTTTAGTTGTTCGAATTGACCCTTGTAAGTTTGAAGCTTTGTTGCTTTGACTTTTGTATCTCCTTCATAAATATTTCGAAGCTTGTCCCAAGTCTCTTTAGTGGATTTACAATGTGCAACTTTGGTGAATACCGTATCACTGAGACCATTCAAAAGTGCATTTGTGGCTTTGGAATTATTCTCACTGAGTTTCAATGCTTTGTCATTTGTTGGTGGAACTTTTGGTGTTGTGTATCCATCTACAATTGATTGACAAACTTGAAATCCCTGTGCCTGTATATATGTCTTCATCCTTATTCTACAAAAAGCATACTTTTGTCCATCAAATTGTGGTATTCCATTTTTATACAAGTTGGTACTCTCCATGATCTACCTCTCGATGGTTAAACTGATTTCTGAAGGAACCAGCTCTGATTCAATTGTTGGATTACTGAGAGGGGGGGTGAATCAATAATAGAGAAATTTAATCATTTTTAACCAAATAATCCAAGTGTTATGTCAATGTAGAATTATCATCCAATAATGAACAAATGAACAAATGAAAAATCATACACATACACAATACACCAATGTTTTACATGGAAACCCAAAGCGGGAGAAAACCACATAATGCTTTTTCTTATATGTATTGAATAATTACATTCATTGGAAGCACCAACTTCCTTTGTTTTCCAACTGCAACTGGAAGGAGGCTCCAACCCCCTAGTTTCTCGGGCTACAACTTGAGGGAAGCTCCAAGTCCCCAATTATCTGGCTACAACCAGAAGGAGGCTACAACCTCCTATGTTCTCTGGCTACAACCGGAAGGTGGCTACAACCACGTGTCCTTGCCCCGTCCAACTGCCCTAAAGTAGAAGTAGAATGATGGAACCATTGTCACACTATCACTGTGATATATATCGTTGTAAACCTATACCAATAAATCTGAACCATGCATCAACCTGTACCTCAACCTGTAATCAAATTTTACCATAAACAAGTGCATCAACCATGCGCCAACCTATACCAAACAACCTGTAATCGACTTGTACCATAAACAAGTGCATCCAACCATGTACCAAGTATGTACCAATCATATTTCAACTACTCATCAACTATGACTCATCAATATGTACCAACATCATCAACTATACACCTTATGTATGTGCTAACTCATCAACTACTTGTCTCAACCATGTAATAAACATGTACCTCAAACAAAAGCCCTCATCAATATCATCACCAAATATGATTTGTAACTCTGTAATAGACCTTTTTTATATGATCACATACCTACAACCCTTTCTTAACTTTAACAACAGGGGACTAGCATTTTCATCAAACTTTTATTTAGTCTCACATGAATAGTTTTGGATTAGTCAACAACCCTGACTTGAAATAATCATAACTTTGTTCATGTAATGAATAAATATCCAAAACTGATAGACAATGTTCTTCAGTGTGTTTTATGCAATTCCTCCAGGTGTCACTACTTGGAACCTCTCAGAAAATGAGTTATAGCAAGAATGGCATACCTTGTTGAATTATGTCTTATTCTAGAGAGCGACCTTGTAGAGCATGCCCCACACAGAATATTTGTTGAAATGATCTGAAACCATTACACAACATACTATAGACTATACTCTAACTGACACATTTGATCTTACTAAATTTGGATCTGTTATGAAGAAGTTTGTTTTAGACTAGTTTCAGAACTAGCCACAAACCCTATTTTCCACAGAGTGTAACTCCAAAAATACAATGACCCACAAGCTGAATGTTTTACCACAGATACTTGGATATGTTTCCTCAATTTCATAGAAATTTAACGATCTGAATCAATCTAGATAAAAATTTATTACGAAAATGGTGATATGACCTGTAGATAACATACCTTAGAAAGCATCATCAAAAGAATTTATCCTTCCTTGAATTCAGACCTTCTTTTCTTCACCTTCCCTCAGACATTCGGCTTAGATATCCTTTGGTTACCTTATAAACCTATAGATATTCAATATTATCAAGTGTGTTTAAAATGAGATAACCTTGCCTCTTATTTATACTCTCCAGGTAGCTTCCTTAAAAACATCTTCTAGGTCATATTGCCCACTTTCCTTATTTTAGGGTTAACCCAGTTCTAATTTCTCCATTAAATTTATTATTTAAATAATTTATTTTGTATTCAGTTTGAATTATAGTGCACTCATCACTTCACTTTATTATTTACCTTCTAAAATCTCTTAAACCACTTTGACTACTTTGATTTTTCGGGGCTTCTAGTTGACATATGAGGGTCCTCCAACTTCGTAAGGTCATAAATCTCAAACCGTTAGGAGCTATGTGACGTTCCACATACCACCAGAAATGGAATGAAATGTAACATCCATATAGAATATTATTACCTTCAAATATACCAAAAAGAATATTTTTATCCATCAAAAAAACTTGGGTCTATTACCCAAACCTGGGTTCTCCAACTTCACATGGTCATAACTCTCTAACCGTGAGGAGTTATGTGACGTTCCACATACCATCGGAAATGGCATGAAAATCACTATCCATATAGGATAGTTTCCCTAACAAATTCACTATCCTTCATCTCATTAGTCCATAATTAATAATGGGTTCTCTTACTCTGCAAAACGTCTTCCCGTGAGGGCTTTCACCATAAGGGAACCACTTTGGAGTTCATCCATATTTACTTTTATCAACCATGACAAGAGAATAATGAGTCATATTTACATCAAACAATTTTGGGTGCATTACCTAAACCTTTGTTCTGCGGGGCTTTCTTCAAGGGTTGACATCAATGACAACCAACCTTAATCAACAGTATCCATGTGCCTCCCCATGTATCCTTGCCACCTGAAGTTCCCGAGAATGATGGATGGAAGGATATTGTTCACCCAACAGTCTCCCACCATCGTGGTTGGACAAACTTTTCATTACCTCCTTCTCCTCCACCTGTAAACCCAAATGCTCAAATGTCCCCTGTACACTCACCTGTACAGTCCTCCCATGCAAGAAAACAACTCAAAATCAAGGCTCACCATGTGCATGACAAAGGTAAATTTGTTGTTTCTCCCTCCTCTCCTTCAAGTGACTCATCCAAGTCAGTGTCATCCCGTATGCACTTGAGGGATGACTTCTCCCATGTCATTAGTGAGATCAATCCTCAAGGTTCCACCCAACCTAAGGCTATTTTTGGGAAGTCCAAAGGGGGAAGCAATGACAAAGGAATAATTGACTCTCAAAGTGGAAAATATGGATTTTGATTTATGTGTTTATAATTGATTTATTAAGGATAGTGAAGTGTCAAAATTTTTGGACAACAAACTATTTTTTGGGATATTGTGGATATTTACATGTTTTGGATATAATTTGAAATATTTCTGATATTCAAATTTCAAATTGTGGAAATAATTGTGGGAGCCTCAAGGAGGCATGTGTTTAATTGGTTGTCTAATTATGTTTATTTTTGTTTAGAAATAAAAGGGAGTCAAAAGGGGTCCCACCTACTTAGTTATTATTTTAAAAAAAGACCCTTAATTATTATTATTATTATTATTATTATTTCCCCTAAACTAAAATTAGTTAAGTTTTATTTAACTTAACTAAATGAGGTAGTTGAACTAATTCAACTAATTTGGAATGCATAAAATCCAAATGAGAAGGAAGAACAAGGGGAGAATAGAAGGAGAAAGCATACTAAGGTTTGCTCTTGAGTTTTATTAAGATAGTTCAGTTTTCATTCATTCTTCAATTTATTAAAGGCTTAATTCTCTTTTTGACAGTAGGGTCCTATTGTAGACAGAAAGGTTCAAAGTTGAACCATATCATTCATATACTTTCTTTAGAGGTGTTGATCTATCTTTGATATTCTATGTAGACTTGTATGTTTATGAATTGAGTTTCATGACTCATAAAGGATATTGTGCAGATTCAAGTGGGCAGCAGTCTATGGCAAGTTGATCCATATTTTAAAGTTCAGTTTTTACTTCTTGTCAGAGTCCTTTTGTGTAGTTTTCATCGGGGATATCTAAGCTTGACCTTGGTCCATGCCCTCACAGGGATTTTTGTAAACATAAAGCTACCTTTGATTTCTTGGAATGAAATAAAGTGATTGTTATTCTGTCTCATTTGTGTTAATATGTGACTTGGTTATTTTTTATTTTGATCTCCACATTTACTTCCTGCAATCTGTATATGTTCAGAAAATTATATAAAAATGTTATATTTTGCAACAATCTTTTTATTTAAAAAAAAACAGCCTAAGCCCTTGTAATTAATACTTGTGGATTGGGAAATACATTTTGAGGCTATAAACATAGGGTAATATTCCCGACTATCTTGCCTTAGCCAAGAAAGATTTGAAAATGCTTGAGTAAGATAAATTCATATACTTTCCTCACCAGTTCCCTCATGACAAATGCACACCGGTCTATTTTTTTTTTAAACATAGTCTGTGCAGTTGTTTTTTACGCCCTGGTGTGCCCATCATGTGCGCACCGGGCCTGCAATCATTTTTATCACTGATTTTTATTTAAACCATGTTCTGGTGAATGCACATTAAGCACATCGGTGCTAACTGGTGCAGATAGTGCATCATTTCTTTTTAAAAACATGTGATGGTGCCTCATATGGAATGCATCGGTGCACCCTAAGACAAAGTCACACCGTTATGCATTTAAAAAAAAAATGCAGATTGTGGAGTCTTTTGTTGTACCCTGGTGCTGCAAGGGGGCAACGATGCACTAGTATGAATTTTGGAAGAAAAATGCAAGATGAAAAATATGTTTGTTGTGCACCGGTGTGCCCTAAAATGGAGCATCGATGCTTTCGATCTTATTTTATATGATGCGCACTGTTGTTTTATTTTTTTTAAATAACTATGCAATGGTTTACCATTGTTTATTAACACTGGTGTGTTTATATATGGTGGCTCACTAGTGTGGTATAGTCTTATAAACGCATTATTAAAAAACATCCACTAAAACATTTGTCTGCGCACCTCTGCTATAAACAGATTTTTGGGTTATTTTTATAGGGGCTTCCACAAAAACCTTCGCTATAGGGTATTTTCCTTGTAGTGTAAGAAGATCAAGGGATTTTCCACATGCATTTCAAGGATGGAGCGGTCATGTAAAGGAAGTGACAATGAGACCCTACTCCTACAACCACATAAGAGATGAGATCAGTTATGTGAAGAAGAAGATACTTTCCAGTATATCGTAAACATTACATTCTATGGCTTTTCCTTCAACAAACTTATGAATGAGTGTTGGGTTTGTTTAAAAAATGAAGAAATAAAGTGGGGAAGTTTCTTAATGACAATCATCCATGATCTCGACTATTGTAAATAAATGTCATGAAAATTGCATGCAACAAGTCTCAAACATAAATAAATAATTAGTGATCTTGTGATTATAGTCAAGACTTTGAAACTGAAGAGTGTGATCAACATACGAGAGCATAAAGATGAAGACATTAGGCACAACATGCAAACAAGAGGATGCAGAATGCATATATGCTCTTTATTTAATTCATCCATCCATATATTCCTCAAAATTTAACTCAATCAAGGTATGAAATATAACATCGAACCCTACAGCCATATAGGATCATGAAATACTTCAAAATCTGCAAAAGGTCCCAAAGATAACATGTCAATTTCATCATACAAATGTCAATAAAGCATCATAAATCAAAAAGAATTATGCATACATTTGAAAGTTTAAGATCAAAAGAATTAACAAACCTCTTCAAATACAATCATCAATAAATATCAAACCCCCAACTCTCTCAAGGTAGTGTTGAGATCATTTCCCGCTTCCAAAATTTCCCTCCCCTTTTTTATTTTCCCAAATTATTTTCTCCCTTTCTTTTCCCTCTTCTATAACTACATATTTTTCCCTTTCCTTTTTTTCCCTTCTACTTTCCCTTTCTCGTTCTATACTTAGTATTTTTTTCTTAATGGTGGGTTCTCAGGTTCCGGACTTACGGATCCTCATCTCCATCCATACCCTCACATCGTGAGTCTGTCCAACCACCACGCTATCCTATACTTATCCTATTTTGCAATCGCGGGTTCCCGGGTTGGCGGGGTCGAACTCCCATACCCCATGTTCTGTGATATACATTTTGCATCCAAAAGTTTCATGATCTACATTTTGACCCATGGACTCCCCGAACTTCCAAGTCTCATTCCTCCTACGATGAGTTTGTCTAACCGTCACGCTATTCTATACTTAGTCGATTTCCAACATTTTGCAGTCGTGGGTTCGTGGGTTCGTGGGTTCCCGGTTTCACAAAAGTCTTAAATCTTATTTCGCTCCCATCCATCCATGCCACCCTCACATGCTTCCTAATACACATTTACTATGCTTTGAATGATAACAACTCATCATGCAAGTTCGTAAATATTCTCATTAATAAGCGAAGGGATAGAGGATTTATAGAGGATTATAGTATCCCTCTCAAGAGTTCATTTTAAACATTATCTGGAGCAAAGGAACATTTTCGTCAATTTATGGCAGCAACTCGACAATAGTTCTGTGGAGATACAATGAACATTTTCGAGCATGAAGACCGTAGTTTTTAGTGGTCCAGGACATATTCCTACTACTCATCCCCTTCTTCCTAGAAGGAAGTAATTTGGACATATAGAATTGTGTGCGTAGGTTGTGTCCTAGAAGTCTTTGACTGTAAGGATTTGGTCACCTGGTGTGTCGAGAGATATATTCCAAGCCAGTTGATCATTCATGTGTGGGCTCATTCCCCTGTCTCTCTGTCACCTCAAGTATTTTGTAATATGTTGAGACTTCTTGAGCCAACGCTTACCTTCAAGGAAGAATATTGCAGAGAATTCTCAAACAAGCATGACAATGGGTTGGACCTCTTCCCTGAGTTCCTAGAGAACCCAACAGCCATTCCTGAGGATATCACGAGATTGCAGGTTAGCTCATTCAAAAATCCTTTCCAGGAAATTTCTTGGATTTTCATGAGGATAATAGGACAAGAAACTACAACCGTCATTTCCCACATGATTCTTTATATTTTATACTTTACGGTCAAGGTACATGCCATCTTCGATTGGGGCAAATTGATTTCCATTGAAATATCTTCCCAATTGTCACAATACAAGAAGGAGAAGAAATTCCTTATGTCATCTTATTTGGTTTTCGCGATAGCACATTGTTGTCAGTTTCTAAGATTATCTGTGTGTAAGAAGGTAAACTGTGAATTCGACACGGTAACCTTCTGGTATCAAACATTATAGAGGCACAAGGCCTCCTAGCATTTTTATGAAGTTTTTAATGATTTTTTCTCGGTTTTTAAAGGCGTGTTGTTTGGAAAGGACACTCCCCAGATGTCTGACATGGCGAATAATTTCCTAGATAGGAAGGGGACACTGTAACAAATGGAGAATTACAATGTCATAAGGATTTTTGGTTCCAAGAAAAATCCTTCCTTCCTTCCATGCCACATATATGACAAAATGTTTGTCACAAAAATAGCAAGGCAATACAACTATTGGTTGATTTTTTTCCATGAAAAGAGAAAAAAGAAATTCATACCTCTGCCTTGGAAATTTTGGGACTTCATATTCAAAAGTATGAACAAGATTGATAAATTTTCATGCCATTTCCACAACCTGAATCTAAGATATGCTGAAAGGGTAAAAGGATTCGACCCTAGTGGAATTTTTGCAGAACATCTACGGACAGTTGGCTTCAGGAATTATTTTATTGATTTTCTATTCTGAATGAAGACGGATATAATGACTAAGGAAATCATGCTCGTGACACTGACAACCTAGAAACAATACTCAACACCAATTATTCATACAAACAGATAGGAAAAGGTCCCAGTGAGAAGAGTACCTAATCCCCAACTGTCACTCCAAAGAGTAAAACATCTCAGAGAAGTGCTCCAATGGCCTGTTATCCCCGATATCTAGGGATAACTAGGAGATCATGTCTCGAGGCCCACATGGTCCTAGACGTGGAGTACCGAGAGCAGGGTTGACTTGAGCATGGCCCTTGAAGGCCCATATTTCATCTTCTCCACCAGACTTGTCCTGTCAGCAGTAGCAGCTTCCATCACCACTGGCCTTGGCTTGCATCGGAGAGGGCTCTTGCTCCATGAGGTAATTGGTCAGAGGTATCATGGTATGTGTCATATTTGATTGTTATAACCTTCTTATATATGCAATAGGTTCCTTTCATTTCTGATGATTGCTTGGATCTTACACTAATCCACTTGACCATTGTTGGGGTGATTGATTGGGTGACTTAGCAAGCTCATATTCATGGGTTTTGGTTATCCACCAAAGGGGATTTGTAGAGCCATCGTCCACTCCCACCATCTTATCATATTTTCATCTTATACCCCACTCATCCATCCCATTCCCCTGGTTTGGTCATTAGGATGACATTTGAGGGTTACATCTTGTCTTGTGGGAAGAAGGGGCTAAAGGCCCAGGGGGTAAAAGCAGCTGGTAAAAGATAAAATTCATAGGAAATAAAACCTAGAGATGCTTCGCCCAGGGGATCCCCGAGA
>JZKD02S1999493.1:47226-60047 GCA_000966675.3 Picea glauca
AAAATTTTGGTAGCCCCAGAAGTGTGGATAAAGAACCTATTTTTATCTAAGGAATAATGTAATGAAGATCAATGAATTTGTAGGAAATACTATCATATATGGATAGTACATGTCATGTTGTTTTCAGTGATATGTGGTACGTCACGTAGTTTCTCACAGTTGAGGAGACATGGCTTAGTGAAGTTGGAGAATCCTCATGAGTTATCTAGAATCCCTTAGAAGGTCAAAGAAGTCAATTATTTATGGTAAGTTTACTATTTATGGTAAAGTAGTTGCAAATGGGTAAAGTAGTTCAAAGTGGGTTAGCCCTAAAATAAGGAAGTTGGGTAAAATAGTTAGAAGATAACCCCTAAAGGAAGCTACTTGGAGAGTATAAATAAGGGATCAAGGTTCTATTATTAGCACATATTAATCACATTGAATATCTATTATTGTGAAATGTTTATTTTAGGTACTCATTGATACATATAAAGTTTCACAAGTCTGAGGAAGCGAAGGTAGAGTGATGACAACATTTCGTGGATGCGGTGGAGAGAGAAAAGATCATGAAAAAACCTAGTTAGGGTCATCCCCGCGGGTCACCCAGTAGACGTCCTGTGAGGCACTCCCGGGAGTTGAGAAGAACATGTCAAGTGAGGCCCTAATTGACACCTTGTTTGCATCACGTGAGGCCTCGATTGATACTTTGTCTGCATCACGTGAGGCACTATCGGAACCAAGGGTTGAGGTATGGTTCAGGTTTCATAGGTTGAGCAAGGCTTAATAGAGGCTACAGGAATTTCAACAGTGATCATGTACAACAGATCTATCTACGGGTTCAAAAGGTATCTTAAATTCTTATGTGTAGTTGGATTTTGTTGTTTACATGAGGTATGGTCATATGAGGTTGAGTAGATTCCTTTGGGATATCATTGGTTGTATGGTACATTTTGTATGATACATATCTACAGAGATACAATGATGGTATGTTTGGTATTTATCATTGGTACACCTTGTTGGGGGTATTGTTGAGGTATTGTATTTCTTGGTACATGGTTGAGGGCTTTCGGTTGAGGTGTGTTGTTGAAGTTGTTGGTACAGTTTGAGGCTCCATAACTGTGAGGTTTTGATGTATGGTTGATGTGAGGGTTTATTATACATGATTATAATTATTTACATATGTATGGCACATGACTAGAGATACATAGTTGCACATGGTTTAAGTTATATTCTTAAGATATTGGGCATGAGATTTATGTTATCATATCTTATCTGTTGAGGATACTATTGGTATAGGTTGTGGTACATGTTGTTATAGGTTATTGGCACATGTTGACAATAGGTTATTGGTACAGGTTGACTACAGGTTGTTGGTACATATTGGTACAGGTTTACAGTGGCATATTTCACAGTGACAGAGTGGCAATGGTCTCATCAGTTATTTAACACTTATATTTCAAGGTGGTTGGATGGGGAAAGGATAGGTGGTTGTAGCCACCTTCCATTTGTAGTCAGAGAACATAGGGGGTTTGTTGGTCCTTCACCAAGTTTTGAGAAACACTTGTTCATATTTGACCGTTTTTGGGACTTCGACAACTTGTCAAAGATGGAACGCAACGCGAAGCAGAAATCATGGAAGCTAGACCCTTTTTTGGGTCCTTTTCGGGTTTTGGGGGATAATGTAACGAGATTGGGATGTCATCCCATGGGTTTACCCATGTTTAGGCCTATTTTGTATATATATATAGATGTATAGGCCATATAGAGAGGGTGTGGATGATATATCTATGTGATGTAGGCTAACTGCCAAGGGTTGAATCTGTGTGATCAAGGCTTTGTGCATTTTATGTAAGACTTGCAGAGCCGAGTGCAAGTCCCTATAAGAGATTATAGAAGGCTTTGTGTTGTAGTGCAAGGAAGAAGGATCTAGCGAGCTACGCAGATCTTATGTCCTATAAAAAGAGAGATTAGGATGGCTATGTGTTGTAACCTGATTAACTGAAGCTAACAAAGAAGAAGACTTTGTGGACGTAGACCTAGGGTGGGGGTGAACCATGGTAAATGTGTGTGTTGTGATCTGTCCCTTGACCTTATGTGTTTGTCTCTTTCTTTGCTAAGTGCTTTGATGTGTTTAGATAAATCTATTTATGCTTTGTGCTTCTGAGATATCAATGAATGTTAGATCTGGTATGTAAGATGCTTAATTCTTGATCTGTCGAATCTAAGCTATCTTGTTGTGGCTAAGTGATGAATTATTTTAGATATAAGTACTTATTGTGATGCTTTGTGCTATCTGCGAAGTATCATGAGGGTTGAATATTGATGAGTAATCTATGTTACGTTATTTCTAAGTGTTATAATCACATATCTATGTCCTAGCTAAGGTTGCAGACACCTGATTCTTGCAACCACCCCTACCTCTACCTCGAGTGAGACTTCATCTGCTTTGCAGGTGTTGCTGAAAGGCCTGATAGCTAGGGTTTTGTTGGTGCATTGTTGTAGCATTGAACCCTGGGTATGCCCCTGTGCCAACAAATGGTTTTGTTGTTGGGACCTGAAACTGTGATTCCTGGGAACTGAGCAGAAGAATATTTGTGCAAAGATTCGTCCTGAAATTGTGGAAGCTCTGTGCAAGGATCTATGCCCTAGTGCGCAATAATCCACTTGATCTTAAAATCTCTCTGTTGAATAAGGAAGGATAGATTTGAAGGAAAGAAGTCAGATCTGCAAGAAAAGAGGTTGATACTGAAGAAAAGAAGTAAGATCTGTGCTCTTATAAAGGTAATAATAGTTAAAAGTTCTTAGATCTGGAAGCTTTGTGCCCTATAGAAGTAAAAGAAGTGAAATTTTTTGTTTCTAAAGTATGAATTTAGGTATGCTTGATAGATTGTTTCCTAGCTTGAAAAATGGGGAATTATTAGATGAAAGAACATTTGATATGAATAGATCTAATAAGAATAATGAAAGATATGTTATACCTATGCATAGAAAGAATTTTTGGACTAACCAATGGATGCAGAATCCTAGAAAGAAATTTTTGCAGGCTAGCCATTATGACCCTAGAAAGAAGTACAAGAAAAGTTGGGGATCATTGAAGAGAAAGAGAGGATTACCTCTTTGTTACAGTTGCAGAAGACCGGGACATCTTACTAAGGAATGCCCTGGGAGAAATCCTAGTTGCCTCTGTTGTAAGGCTATGGATCATGAAGTACTGGATTTACCTAGAATGATTGCTAGACTTGAAAAGCTGAATATGGAGCAAGCAAACCCTGAAGGAGATCAAGAGACCAAGATTATAGAAGAACCCCAAAAAGAATCAGAGATTATGTTGCTGAAAATGAAAGAAACCCTGGATGAACATAAAGATGCCAGTTTGTCAGAGATCTTCAAAGAAAAGGAGAAAATCAAAGTAGGAATAGGAAACTTCGACATTGATTGTGCTCTGGATGAGGGAACACAGATGAACATTATGACATAAAGTACTTGGGAAACCCTAGGAAGGCCTTCTATGGTTCCTTCACTAGGAAAAATAGGGTTGTTTAAAGTAAAAATGGTAACCCTATGTGGTAGGATTACCCAGATAGCTATGAGTACCCATGGAGCTTCGACAAAGGAAGAATTTGAAGTTATTAAATTTATTGAGGACTATGCCCCATTTCCATCTTTGTTAGGAAAGATCTAGATTGAAAAAGACCAGATCCAGAGAAAAGAAGAAAAGGAAGACCTAGAACATAAGAAGCAAGAACTCATGGAATTTATGACTAGAAAGATCACCTACTTGATGGAAGAACAAGAGAACATATCTAAGTTATTAAACACCAGGGACTTGGATGTCAAAGCTGTAAGAGAATTAGAGGAACCACAGAATACCAAAATACCTAATCGATATGATGAAGGTGTATTACCCTTGGATCTGAAGAAAGAATCTTAGCATCGTGAAGTGACTCTGTCGAGAGAAGATAAGAATTAGAATGGAAAAAGGATGACCGAGACGAAGCTCACTAGGAAGAAGGCTAGGAATCTAAGTAAGAAGAGAGCCAAGATTAAAAATTTATTGAATATTCCAAAGGAAACTTTGCAGAAGGAAAAATTGCAGGAATTGAGCTTCGTCAGGATCTCAGAACACTGACATATGGCACTTCATCATGGCAAAGAAATATAGTCATTGGACCGATATACCTATTCGACTTCCACCCCAAATGGCCAGAAAATAATTAAAGGATCATCAGGCTTAGCTTGCAGGGCCCCGATCCTCATGAGTACTATCCTGGAAAGACCACAGAGCGTGCTCTTGCATAGAAGATCAAAGAATCCTATGGAAATGTTGAGAAAGGCGTGAGAGGCTACAAGGTAGATTCTATTGAAAGTGGGGTAGTGCGCCTCACATGCCAACTGATCGTAGGGAATTTGGTGTGAAAGAATCGACCAACACAAGTATCTGGCTTTGTAGTTGGCCTCGCAAGAAAGTGCACAGAGTGACTACAGATGAACTGGACAAAGTACCTGGTGAATCAACTGGAGATTGATTGCAAAGAAGCCCAGGATCAGGGGCATGAATTCCATTTTAGCTAGCTCCTGATATTAATCGCTTTTGTTTCATGGGAGCTACCAGAAGGTGCAACCTTCCCGGAGCTTGACCCCTTTGAGCCACTAGCCGTGAAGTTCAATACATTATTGTACTCGAATGACATGAGCAAGCAATGGAAATCGAATGTCATTTTCCACACGTACTATAACCAATTGAAAGTATCCATAAGGAGTGAACCGCACTTAACCTCGAACACTTTACAGAGATTCCAACCTCTAATAAAGTTCAGCACGAACCGCCATTTTATATACCTAACCCCACGTGTTGATGAGCACCAGGAACAACTTCAGTCCTATTATAAGCTGATAGAAGAAGACCTAGAAGATATCACCAAGGAATGGTCAACGAACCTCCTTGTTTCAGCAAACCCCATAGAAATGTCTGACATCGACAGCCCCGGAACTGCGTAGGATACACCTGGGCCTAGTAAGACAAAGAAACCAAACACGATGAAGAAAACTAAAGAAATCCAGGATGTTGACAGCCTATCTATAAGGACGGATTCCATTACACCATATGAAGAAGATGATACAAAAACTCAGAAAGTCGAAGTATCACCGCCTACGGATGAAGAAGACTCATCGAAGAAAAGGAAGGTCTCACCTCTGAAATCTTCCTCTAGAAAGAAACCAAGAACCCCTGTAACCAAGATGTGAACTGCCCTCACGTTGGATGACTTTGATTTCATTGTTGTAGCGGTCAATGATGCTTCAAAGGAAATCATAGAGAAGAAGGAGGCAAAGAAGGAACAAATATATAGCCAAATTGAGATCACTCTCCAAGGAGTACAGCCAGCACTCTAGTCTAACCGAGCAATATCTATTGCACCTCTTCTCGAAGGAACAACGGAAGTGGGAGATGAATCAGTTCAGCTCCGCAAGATTGTTGATTTAGTCAAAGTACGCCTTCGACATGCTCAGGAAGAAAAAGCGCAGGCCACCCAAGCCCTAAAGAAAGCACAGGAGGAAATTATTGAACAACACCAAGCCGCGCAACAAGACAATAATGCTCTCCAAGCACAATTTGAAGAAGACAGAGCGAAGATCCAAAAGGAGAAAGAGAAACTACTCACAAAGTAGATAGGAATTGAAGAAGCAGTCAAGAAATCATTTCGCTATGTGATCGGCTTAAAGCAGAAGGTTGAAGAGCCCATAGAGCGCCAAGTGACGAAGTTGGTTGAAGTCATTCAGCAACTTCAACAAAGGGTCGTGGAATTAGAGCTTCAGACCATACCACAGACTCCACAAGAAGTGTGCAACCAGCAAGAATTGAATGCTCAGAGCACATTTGAGAGGATTAAAACACTTGTTGCAAAATGTAAACAGCTAAGTAGTAGAAGAACACAGATATATGAACAACTGTCTGAAGACCCAGAGTTGAAGAAACTAGATTCCCAACTCCAGGAAGTAAATCAGCACATCGATATAGTACAGGTGCAGCTCAAGCTCCTGTCACCCATCAAGAGGATGAAGAGATCCCAGGAACAATGCACTTCCCAACAACTCGTTCTTACCACACATAACAGAGTTATGGAAGTCACCCAGAAACTCCAGCCGAAATAGGAGGTGGCCTACCTACTGTTTGAAGAAATTTAAGGCCAAGGAACACATACTATAACAAGTAGTTGCTACAATCGAGCAACAACTGGAAGGACTTATCAGCAAAGCGATTATTCAAGAATTCATTGAGAAAGAAGCGGTAGCACAGAGACAAGTTGAAGCAGCTCAAGCCAAGCTCGAGAACTTTGAGGCAAAGTTACCCAAACCTGAGTGACTAGGGATGAGTCATGGGTGAGTGTTGGGGGCCTGTTGGCCCTTGACCAAGTTTTGAGGAACACTTGGTCATATTGGACCATTTTTGGGACTTCGACAGCTTATCAAATATGGAGCGCAACGCGAAGTGGAAATCATGGAAGCTAGACCCCTTTTTGGGTCCTTTTTGGGTTTTGGGGGATAATGTAATAGGATTGAGATGTCGGCCCATGGGTTTACCATGTTTAGGCCTACTTTGTATATATATATATATATATTTCTAGGCCATATAGAGAGGGTGTGGATGATATTTCTATGTGATGTAGGCTAAGTGCCAAGGGTTGAATCTATGTGATCAAGGATTTGTGCACTTTATGTAAGACTTGTAGAGCCAAGTGCAAGTCCCTGTGAGAGATTATAGAAGTCTTTATGTTGTAGTGCAAGGAATAAGGATCTAGCGAGTTGTGCAGATATTCTGTCCTATGCAAAGAGGGATTAGGATGGCTATGTGATGTAACCTGATTAATTGAATCTAATAAAGAAGAAGACTTTTTGGATGTAGCCCTAGGGTGGGGGTGAACCACGGTAAATGTGTGTGTTGTGCTCTATGCCTTGACCTAATGTTTTCATCTCTTTCTTTGCTAAGTGCTTTGATGTGCTTAGATAGATCTATTTATGCTTTGTGCTTCTGAGATATGAATGAATGTTAGATCTAGTATGTAAGATTCTTAATGCTTGATCTGTCGAATCTAACCTATCTTGTTGTGGCTAAGTGATGAAATATTTTAGATCTAAGTACATACTATGATGCTCTATGATATCTACGAAGTATCATGAGGGTTGAATATTGATGAGTAATCTATGCTAGGTGATTGCTAAGTGTTATAATCATGGATATGTGTCCCAGCTAAGGTTGCAGACACCTGAGTCTCACAACCACCCCTGCCTCTACCTCGAGTGAGACTTCATCTGCTTCGCAGGTGTTTCCGAAAGGGATGGTAGTTGGGGTTTTGTTGGTGCATTGTTGTAGTGTTGAACCCTAGGTATGCTCTTGTGCCAACAAGGTTGTAGCCTCCTTCTAGTTGGAGCCATAGAATTGGGGAGTTCGAGCTTCCCTCTAGTTGTAGCCTGAAAATATAGGGGGTTGGATCCTCCTTACAGTTGCAACTGGAGAACAAAGGAAGTTGGTGCTTCTAATGAAATTAGTTCTTAAGGACATATAATAAAAATAATCTCATGGTTTTCTCCCGCATTAGGTTTCCACATAAAAATATTGGTGTAATGTGTATGTGTATGATTGCTCATTTTTCATGGTTTAATTATTCTACACTTATTGAATGATATTGGTAAATTGATCATAAATTTAAAAACACTTATATACTGTGGTTAAAAAGGATTAAAAATATCTATTATTGATTCACCCCCCTCTTAGTAATCCAACATATTCATGGTATATATTTCATTTGAAGGGTAACTGTTTGTAATCCAATTGTTGCACATGTTTCCATTTATCTAGGGTAATAACCATTGCTTCTGGAATCCCTTTCTCAAGATCAACCTCAACGCATATCCTTGCATAGGAAAATATATTTTCTTTAGGCTCTGTCTGATCAATATACCGACCAATAGATATTCATATACAATATAGGGCATCATCACTCCAACAGTGAAGGGGGAGATGCAGTAGCCAAAGCCACCCTGGAATAGTTGAAGGGACATCATTCTTAGGGATGAAATCGAGGGTCCATTTATTCAAGTACATTCCTTTTTCTCCTATAAAATAATGTCTGCTACAAAAGATCAAATCAATGTCTTCTTTGAATTCAAAGAGGAAGTTAAAAAACCCTCCACTGCAGAAGAAATCTCTCAAAGAGCCTTTGATAAGGGGTTTCTAGATTTTATCAATCCATGCATCTATTGTCTTTGGATATGTTCAAATGCTCATAAATTGACTGATCAATCCCCAATTGGCCAGAGCTAAGGCCTTCCTCTTGGAGGAAGAAGGCGGAAGTGAAACCTTGGGCATTTCATCTAGATTTTTCACGATTTTGGAGAGTTGAGTCTTCATGGATTTTATTGAGGCCACTACCATTTCGTGGAAAGCCCTAACATCATCATCTAGAGGGGGATGAATCCACCTCCAAATTCCAACATCTATTCAAAATGCACTAGCACTAGGGTTTCAGGTTTGCACTAGAGCACGCGCAATCGTAATATTCAAAAATATATTGCTTATCACCCTTGTTAATTTCTCATACACTTGAATATTCTAATTAACATTCATTAACATTAACAAAATAGATCATTTAACATCAACAATTAATACATTTCGATATACTTGAAATTACTAAATCATTGGATCCCCTGATCATGGGTGGAATGTCCACTCTTTGGGAATGATTCTAAACTCAAATATAGTTCATATCCAAAATATTTACTATAATTTGAGAAAAATTTTACACCTGGAAAACTTATAAGCATAATTCATATGCAAAATTTTACTATAACTTGAAAAAATGTTTACATCTCAAGGAATTTGATCCTCTCCACACATAATACATTATATTACCTTTTGAAACAATTACTAATTTCTAATATTCTTGAAGCTTGCAAGAAAATCCTAACTTTCATATAGAAAGTGTAAGAAATTAAATGATCATTTCCCATGATAAATAAATTAATTGATTATCTCATTAGAACCTACTATAATCTCCTTACAAATTTTGTTTTTATCACCTCCTTCGACAATTTTCATTATTGATTACTCAACCTTTAATCAATTAGTTTTTTTTTTTTCATTAAACCATTCCTCTTTTATTCATTTTAGCTATTATCTACTTATATACTTAAAAAAAAAAAAATCATAATTTAATTCTTTATTTTATATCATTCATAAATTAAAATTACTTTACAATTTTAATATTTAAATTTATTTCATTGGTAAATTAAACTTACTTTGTATGATTATTAAATCCTCTTCTTTAATATATTTTAATCACATCATTCATTTTCATATTTTATTTTGGGGGGTTTATTATTGTTTCATCTTAGTGAGTTAATTTTTTTCTTTAAACATTTGATCGTATTTAATATATTCTATTATCTTTGTATTATTCCAATTTTATTTCATTTTAATTCTATCATTATTTATTTTTGTTGAAGTTTAGTTATTAATATGTATTCTTCATTTAATTGGCTTAAAACATATTTCATGATTTATTTAAGTAAAAATATCATTTATGTTAATTTTGTGTATGACATTAACAATTTCAAAGAAGTTAATTCATACAAATATCTAAGAGTTGACCTTCACCATAAGTTTAATTAGAATTATATCATTGAGAAAATGATTAATGGAGGGAGGAAAACTTATTTGGGTCTCGAGAATAATTGTAAATGAACATGTTGTAACCCTTGAGATGCTTCTGGCTAGGAAACTATGCCCAGGCATCTATAAAATTGTTTTGTTTTGTTCAAGTTAATATGTCCTAAAACATAGTGTTTTTGTTGCTTTGTTTGAGTATGGATTACTAGTCTTTAAGTATTTAAAGATAAATATTTGAAAGAAAATTTTCTATGTTTCAAACAATTGAATATTTTAAGGTATGAAAGAAGAAGAGAGGTAACAAATCTGAAAGCAAAATAATGTATCTCTTGATAAGTATTACTTAACTTTTAGACTAAAGAAATAATAGAAAATTGTGTATCTTAACCAGAACATAAAATGAACGGAAATGAATAATTATTTCTTATACACTAGATAAAATGAATGAAGTAAAGGTCTAATTAATACTCATAGTATATATTAGAAATCTGTAACTTTTAGAGGTATCACTGCAGTCTGTAATAGTAGTTGTTGTACTAAATCACCACATCCATGAGAACAGATACATTCAAAAATAATTTATGATGGAAAAAAGAACATCAAGAAAAGAGTCACATGAATTAAAACACAAAATTTTGAATCTACAAAAACCTGTAGAATTTTATTAAAGATCAACTCCTTTCTAGGTTCCAAAAATCTCTCCCTTTTACATTGAGTTTTTCACGGATATTTATACCAATTAGTTCGTAACCAAAATGATTATCCAATCCCCTTTTCCTGGATTTTCAAATATAACTAGATATTTGACTCTTGAAAATAGGATAGTTGGAGGAGACAATTGTTGATAGTCTTAAAATGCCTTGATGTGTCATCTTGTCACCAACTGAATAAGAAGGTTTTTGATGGACAAGTCTACAATGGTGGTCAATCTTAGCAACCATTGGATAAATCTCAGTAAACGATCATGACCATTAATTTGTTTGATAAAGTTTCATCCCACATTCACTGTGAGGATCACTTTGAATGGATGTATATCATGTAAGCGGCTCATCATACTTTGAATGTGAATGGGTGATTCATGGAACCATGTGTAGTGTTAATTTTTAGGTGTTGGGCCCATCTTTATTAGACTGAGCTTAACTATGAGTGTAAACAAACCAATTGACAATTGCCCCGATGCCCGATGGGTCCAATGGCCCGGTGATCGGGTAATCGAGGGATCCGGGATTTTATATAATAAAACCTTGAGGACTTAACCCCCAGTATCCTAGTATCCATTGAACTATTATGGGACCTTTCAATGCTTAATTTGAGTCGTCGATTGCAGTGCCTAATCAAATCTACTATGTTGGACGGCCATGATCAAAACCCAAATCACATCAAGTTAAAATGAGGTCATTGTTGACATTATCCTGGTTCCACGGACATGTGGCAAATTGATATTGGTTCATTCTGAGGTTGATGTGGCAGGAAGCCATGCCATGTGTCACTTGGATTCAATGCATTGTCATGTGTATCTGGTGGATTCCATGTGTCCACGAAACATCTTGCCATTGGATCTAAGAGATGTTTTGTTGGAAATATGACATGGCACTTGATCGAGGTCAATATGTGAAGAGTGTTTTGGTTGCAATAAACTTATGTGGACCGATGATCCTGGTGGATCGTCACATGATGACATGGCCAATCGGATCAGGGAGATATGGGAAGAACACTTTAGGTACAGTCTAGGGGCTTGGTGGGTTGATGATCCTGGTGTGTGGTTATATTGGCACCCCGGATATCGAGGACCTATATTATGGAGTGCTCACGAGCTTAGACTCTCAGGGGCCCGATAGTTCGATGAGTTCGATGCCCCGGTGACCCGATATACTTTTAAACTTGAACTTAAATATAGACCATTGATCTAGAGCCCGATATATTCATGAGTCGTCAATCTACCACAATCAAATGTATTGAAGCTATCACAACATCACTATTGACATCATCCTAGACACATGGAATCTTTATATTGGCACACGATGGCACTAAGGTTTAAGAAAAACATGACACATGTCATCCAGTTCCGGGTTTTTTATCTGTGTCTTTAGTGGTTTCCAAGTGTCCACGTGGCAGTGCTAGTTGGCTACGATGGAGGTTGTGTTGGCAAGTGACATTGTCAATTTTCTCCATGCACATCAACATGTATGATGAGTTGGCCACCGGATCAGGAACATATGGGGAGTTGTTTTAATTGAAGTTCGGGGGCTCGATGGGTTGATGACCCGGTGTCGAATTTGGACTGTCAATCTAACTTTACGCTTACCATCATTTTTTAGGACACTTGTCAACTTTTCATTGATTGCAAGGGATCTAATTTAGCTATACTAACCACAGGCCTGGGGGCATGCAATTAATAGATGTGTGACATGTCAATGGAGATTCAACCTTGGTCAATTTTAACGGTTGAGCACGCGGGGGTGGCACAATTGATTATGGACAATCGATATAAAAGTTAGGGTCAATTATCAACCTAAAATAAAACATGTTCTTTATTACCATAAAATCATATAACTATATAAAATGAAAATATTAAGTTTTCACTAATTTCTAATAATCATTTTATTAATAAAAATTTACACTAAAACTAAATTAAAACTAATATTTTAATACCTTATTAAATATTGTTTCAAAAATGGTTTTGAAAACTAATATAAAACCCTAATTGTCTATTTGACTTATCCAAAATAATTCTAAGTTTAATTTTTAGATTTTTGTGGAAAATTTAAACTATGTTACAATATAACATACTTTTGGTTGTGAGAAAAAAAAAACTCCTTGAGACTCTCGTCACTCCTATTATCTTATATGGATGTGAAGTTTGGGTTGTGACATCTCTATAGTATCATGGAAAAGATCGATCAAATTCATAAGCCTTTTATAACTTATATTCTTAGAATTAAAAGAAATACACTCTATCATATCCTCTTAGAAATAGGGTTTTTGTTGATACTGAGAGGGGGGTGAATCAGTATCAAGTACAATTTATAACCTTTTTCAAATTATACTTAAACCATTCAATTATATCCAATGAGAAATGAACAATAGTATAAGATTTACACCAATACACCACAATACACTATGCACAATATATGAGAAATAATCAATAGTTATTGTTCAAGGGAAGTAATGACTTCCA
>JZKD02S1999504.1:10151-37747 GCA_000966675.3 Picea glauca
CAGCCTTTGATGAGAGTGCTGGTGCCTTAGCCGTTTAGATGTGTGCCTTCATTATCTCCGATTCTGGACCGCCCCCCCACCGTTAAAGGTAGAACAGTCGAGGGGGTCCGGAATCCACTTTCAGTCGTTGATCTATGCGCCGCTAGATCGATCGTCGATCTAAGTGTGTTCTTTATTCTCCAAGTGCGAATGCAGCAAAAACTTAGGCTTTAGCGATTTTGGTGGGTTTTGTGCGCTGCTTCCTTTGAAAATAATTTGCAGAGATGAAATATTATTTGCAAACCTATACACCCAGAGTGAAAAAATTTCCTAGTCAACAAATGATCCTATGAATCATTGGGTTATAACAGTCCATTTGCGCTTAGATATGATGTTTAGGATCTGTTACTTCCCAGTGCTTCTCCTCTGCTTCCCTGGACACTGATCTAACAGTCCAAGCTACTCCCTACAACCGATCTAACAGCTACTATTGGTCCTCCTCCTGAGCTTTTGACTTCTTCTAACTTGGAAGATTTTGGTAGATGTTCAAAGGACTCAGCCTTCGTTCCTCCTGCGAGTCTAGCTATCTTGGGTCCCGTCTTCTCTCTTGAAAATTTTATCTCTTCTGAGATTTTCGATTCTCTCAGATCGACGGTACCGAGGGAATTCTTTACTCCACATATTTCCAAAGGGCTCACGACCACCCATCTCCCAACTATTCAGGGTCTGGCGGTCATGATCTGACTGATACCAAGGTGTCCTTTGATCGACGGTTCAAAATAATTACGGGGTCCCAACGTGCGTGCTCTTTATCAGAGAGCTCAACCTCTACAATCTAGAAGTACTTTCCCAACCTGGTCGAACCAGACTAGTTGATCTTCCATCCCGACGAGATCAACGACAATGGTGAATTGCGGGCCGCGAATTAGCACATCTGATACTTTCTCCCTCACACTCCGCAGTGAGTCCCCACCCTTAATCTCCATTCATAGATCGACGGTTCACAGTGATTGTGGAGTCCCATCGCCGCAATCTATGAAGTGCTCGCTTGACTCTAGTCTAATCCTAAACGTTGATCTTCCATCCCCAATGATATCAACAACGTGGGTTAATTGTGGGTCGTGAACTAACAGGTCCGCTAAATTCACCTTCGCACTCCACAATGATTCCCAACCATTGATTAAATTGAGAGGTTGGTGTTTGATTCAGTAACTCCAGTGAGTATTTGAGTCAATATGATGAGCGGGATGGCCTTTCCTCTCATTGAATGGCTCACATCCATCTCTGCTATCGGATTCTTAAGTCATGGGTAGTTCTGGTAACTTGAATATTGTCTACCTCCTAGATCTGATGGTCGGGACAATTCCCATACATCCTCAGATCTAAGTCTTAGAGTTAACTTTGGGACTTCGGGGATTTTACCTCCCTTACAATGAACTCACTCAGTTCTCTGAACTTGAGAAGTCCAAATGACTCCAGGGTTAACTCCCATGCTCTTTCCCGTACCCAACGATCACAACAGACCGTAGCTTCTTCCAAATAGATTTCGTCTGTTCATCTTCCAAACACGGGACCTTCCCTTTCGATAATTCAACCTCATTGTTCTTCCTAAGATTTGTTAGATATGAAAGGCTTAAGATCTTTGTTCTCTTTCGCTTCAACTTAATGCTTGGAAGAATCCTTCCCCTCACCCCTTATGCTCATTCTTCAACTCTAGAACTTAAGTGGTTCTCGGTCTCTACCTACCTCGTAGAGAGCCTGTGCATACATGCACTATCTCTCCCTATCTTTAACAAACTCCCTCCTCCAAGGGACTCAAAACAACTAGGAGTGTCGACATGCATACATGAAATTGTGCCCAAGGTCGACGAACTCACAGTTCGTGGATCTAGCTTAAGCCACCACAGGGTGCAAGCATTTACGAATACAAAAATGGTCCAATCCATACTTGCTTAAATACAAAATTGAAATGAGAATAAAGAGATATAATATAACCATTAAGAAAGCATACACATCCTTGGGTCCTTCACAGTATATCCCTTTTCATTACATAATTATAGCGTAATTTCATAGCGTATGAAAATACTTATCTATTACAAGTTGCATCCAGCCAACTGACTATGGGTGTTCTCCTTTCCACCCAACCATAGGCTTAGAGGCATTCATTCTTAGTAATCTAGCCACCCCTATGCCAAGCCATGATATCACTAGGGAATTTACGCAATCTCTCAGAGAAACTCTCTCTGTCACAACAACCCTGCGAGGTTTATCAGATGCTTCCTCAACATCAAGCTCATGCTCATGTCCTTCAGGTCGTGTTCTCGACACTTCCTTTGGGTTCACACTTATCCCTTACAATATTGTTCTCTCGTACCCCTGTCTCCTCTCTTCTTGTGTCTCTGTATGTATTTTAACTTCCCTCCTCTGGAAGTTTTCTGACCTGTCATGTTCCATCTGTCAAAAGGAAGCTCGGGTCTTGTTGGCAGCCATCTTGCAATTCTTATTTTTTCCTTATAAGCTGCCTACACAAGGGTTTTGAACCTTTAATGCTTGTCGCAATTCTTTAAACAAAATAACACTATTATCTTTCTCTTTCGCACACCTGCCTTTCGTTTTCATTTTCACGACTGCAAGCATGAAAACCTTGAGTTGGAAGTCATGTCGATGGCATTAAAATCATCTTTGGATTGTTATGAATCCTTTTGTTCATGTGGTCATAAAAWDWTTTCACCYCTATCTCACTAAAGGTCATACAKTTGKCAAAACACCAAACCTTTATTCACTTTGCATTTTTGTTAATATGGTTTCAATTTATAAGTTCGTGATGCAATGATTTTTGGTGTCTTTGATTAAATCCTTGGTGCAATGGTTTCATAGAATGCATTAATTTTATGATTAAATCTTTGGTGCAATATTCGACATGTTGTTTTGTTTTAAATCTTACAAATGCTATTGTTTCTTCAAACATTCGGATCGACTTGTCATGGTTTTCAATGGCTATTCGTTTGACATGTTGTTTACATTGTTTTTGACACACACCAAAAGTGATTTGAATTACCAAGGCACTGTCGATTGTACATGCCAACATGATAGTTTTGCATGGTTTCAATTCACTCCACCACCCTCGCACACATAAGCATTAACATTTTCCTTGCACCTCAGGCTACCTCTGCTTGTTTTGGGAAAAACTGTGGGAATTAGTCCTGTGTCTACCCTATCAAACCCCCTCACCGTTACCCTATTGACTATGTGTTATTTTCTATGGCTCCTGTATTGCGCATAGAACCCAACGACGTCCAAACGTTGTTTTTATTTGATAACGCCCAAGAGGACCTGGAGAGGAACAGATTGTTAGTTTTCATTGAAAAATTTGAGGGTTTCAACCTCACAGTCGCTCAACAATTTTCCCTCACATTTGATGGATGTAGGGCCAAAGTTGGGGACATACAACTCGAATTGAACGAGGAATTCCTCAGCTCAGCCACAGGTTTTCCAGCTAAGGGGAAGAAATGGTTGAAGAATTCTAAGGTGGATGAAGTGCCATGGCCGCTCCTGTTTATCTCAAGGAAAATTATCAATTGTGACAAAGGTATGTCGGTTACAACCCTTAAGTCTAGGTGGCATGATTTGTTGGCCATTATTAAGAAATTTGTTACATGCGAAGGTAGATATGGTTTAGTGTTCCTATACCACCTATGGCTGCTTATGAGTTTCATAGATTTTCCTTTGAATATGCCGCATTTCCTCCTTCGCAGCTTGTATAAAATAGCTAAACGATTTAAGAGGGAGAAGGCCGACTCTAGCCTCTTCCACCACTATTTGATTAAAATAATTATTGTTCATCATTTGAGGTTGAGCGATGACTATTGGGAAGCTTTCTTGTTGAGGAATGGCTTTGCCAGTCCTGAAGTTGGTCAAATGGACAAAACCGTGGCCACCGAAACCCTTGTCAGGCCTGTCGTGCCCCCTCCTAAAATCTTACCCTCTGTTGAACCCTCGATCTACCCGAATGAAAACCTACCCAACACCCTGCCTAACTCATGTTTAAAAGACATTGCTAAGCCTGTTAAGAGGCCTGCGAGAAAAAAAGGTAAGGGTAATACCGATGTGAATAGAAAGGGTAAGAAGGTTGCATGCTGGGTATCAAGGTGTGCTCGCAATAAGCCTAAACAAAACACAGATCAAAAACCGATTGTTTTAAGTGAAGATTTGGATTCTGAAATCGAGCGATTTCTGACCGAGGAGTACCCATACTCACACGGCCTTTGTTCTGTCAAGCCCTATGACTACGTATCCAACCTTCCGTCGTGCCTTAAAGATGACCCCAACTTCCAAGGGATCAAGTTTGATAGCGGAACCCCTGGTAATTTAAAATATTCCTCACATGTAATGACTCGGCCTGATCAACCACAATGTAATGAATGCAACTCATGGCTCAAACAATACTATACAGATGTCCCTCTGTTGCAATCCCGAATCAAGTCCTTGGAGGACCGGGTGACTGTGTTAACCAAGGAAAATGACAGACTGCAAGCTAACCATAAGAGGCAAAAGACCACAGGCTCTGTCGTGTTCAAAAATGTAGAGGCAGCCACTGCCATTGTTAATTCAAAAGTAGCCTGACCGAATCGTATCCCTAAAGCCAAGGTATGATATTTCAACAATGATTTTAGAACGATTATGTTTGTTTTGAATTAGCATAAACGATTTTGTTTGCCTTGAATTAGTAATAAAGGATTTGTTTGATAGATCGCATACATTTATGTTACCATTGGATTAATTTAATACAATTTTGTTTGTAAATATGACCAGCTACAGAATCGTGAGATTCTGTAACTAGTCATAAAATTTGAATTTTTGTTGATTTTTACAATTAAACATAATCTAAAATCATTTATTTTTGTGCATCTATAGGTACACACAAATTTCAATGGGAATTGGATCGATTATGGCATTTTAAAACATGTTTTTTGTTACACAGTTTTGGATTAGGTTGTTAGTCTTAGAGAGAAATAGCAATCTGGGAGATTGTTCCCATATTTTTTGCAAACAGTTTTTGATAATTTCCACAAGGAATGTTTCATCCTGTGGCCTTTATATACTTATTATTTTTTGTAAACAAATCATCACTGTTGGGAGAACAGAGACTATGGACTGATGATTATACAGACTCGAATGAAAGTGGATTTTTTGTACGGCGTTAGCTTCAATTTATCTTACTTTTGTTCAATTTTTTGTGTATTTCAATTTGTAATCAAACTATTGACTACTTTATATATCAATATTTGTTACAGGTTGATGCAATATGTTTTAAGTATTGTCCATATTTGATGTATCTCATTTTATTTACAACAATTACCCTGTTTTAATTTAATGAACAAAAGGTTAATCTTCTTGGTTAAATGAACAATTATGTACAAATCTTCGGAGTAGGATTTATCTTGATGTGATGATCTGTAAACTATAAAATTGTTGTTGCTATATCTCTTGTTTGCTCTGTCATTCGTATTCAAGAGCGTCGTTGCTTCTTGTTTACGAGAATATTTTTGCAAAATCTGGTGCGGGTTTCCCCCATCAAACAACTAAATCGAGTACTATGAACAGGACAAATAGGAAATGCTACTTCAGGTCAGTTTGTTATTTGCAATTTAATAGTCAATTAATTTGAGAATTCTCTATAGTTTAGATAGATATATAGTACAGATTTTTATCTTCTTTGCTTAATTAGATAGTTGTTGTTTCACTTCTTTTTCATAAAATTTATAAAAAATCCAAAAAGAATAGCTTCACTGTCATAAGACAATTCACAGATGATTTTGCAGATTTCGATCAAAATTTGTATATTGTAAATACTGTATATATAATCAAGATTTAATTGTATTGCTAACTAAACATTTAATAAGTAGAATTATTGTTTTATAATATTAGTTAGTAAATAGTATATATATTTTAGATTTGTATATAGTATGCAATAGTTGTTTTTCACTTAGATTAGCTTCATTAACTTAGTTTTTTTTTTACTTTCCTAGGACTTAAATCGGCCAACGGAGCCGCTAAACCCGTCGAAATGGATTAATCCAAACAGCTTGGGTTATTTAGGCAACCCCAGACCGGATCCACCCCTCTAGTTGACGATTGCTCAAGTTCGCTCATCAACAAATGGCGCTAGAAGGATGGCCTGAAAATTATTAATGGCACGAGGCGGTCGTAAGAATCCTCCACCACCCAACCGCTCACCTATAGTGACAAGAAGTCATTCAAACGACAACATCATCCCTCAAACAACAACCACATCAAATGACGATCTATGGATCAAAGTTGAACTAGTAACCCCAAATCCTACAAGTGGTGACGTACAGAAGATTGTTCGCCAATCTCTCATAAGAACCCATAGTGCCTTCGCCCGTTTAAGGCAACCAAATCGACCTTTGGACCAACCTTTAGACTTCTCTGATATCAAAGAACAACTTGGAGGCACTAACCTCACTTTAAACCCTAAATATCCAACCCTCACTCTTGCTGCAGGAGGATCTGGAATACCACCCTCACCACCTCCATCATCCCCTTATTCTTCTGGAGAAGACTCTTCTGATGAGGGCAGTTCCTCTTCCTAGCCTTCCACACTAACCACACCAATGGCCAACTAGAACAATCTTGCCAGACCCCGGCTCGACCAAGATGTAGTAGCCGTACCCGGGCCTCAACATCCCTTACCCAAACATCCAAAGAAGTGGCTCCCCAAGTTTGACCCTGACTCTAAACAAATCGCCAAAGATCACATTAAAAAGTTTATGTTAGCCATTAGACTCCGTAATGTCGAGCACGAAGATGTAGTCTATAGGTTTTTCCCCTATACTTTCAAGGGAAATGCCTCTACCTGGTACTTTGCCCAACAGCCCCATACGATCGTGTCATGGGAGAAGTTTGAATCCTGCTTTCTGGAGAAGTTTGGAGACGATAAGTCCCTAGAAGTTCTAGTCATGGAGCTTTCTAGTTTAAGGATGAACCCCAAAGAGAAAATCAAAGACTTTAACCAAAGATTCTTAACACTAAAGAACCGAATCCCTACGGATTCGATGCCTGCTAAGAATCTTATCATAGCATACTATACTAAAGCATTACATAAAAGTATAGCCATTTGGGTAAAGCGATCTAAGAAAGCCACATTGTTAGAGGCCTTCGAAGAGGCCAGTCAGATTGAGAAAGACATCCTTAGTTTAAAGGAAACTACTAGCAACGAAACAGAGAATAGTTCATCTTCAAAAAAGAAAATTGAAATCCTCCCTAGACCTGCTCAAAATAAAACACAACCTGAAAGCTCAAATTTAGAAAACTTAACAAAAGTCGTTCAAAAACTGTCAAATCAAATTATAGATTTGAAAAGGACGGCCGAGGAAGATTCTTCGAGCAAAGGGCCTTACAAACCCCCATTTAGGAAACCTTTTCCCACCAACTGACCTAATTCAAATACCAAGGGCCTAAATCTAGAAAGCCTGCAATTCACCATTCAAACAATTCTAGAAGCATATGATAACTTGATTCCCCCTGAGATCCCTGAGGAAGTAGTTGAACAAGAGACAGTTGAAGAAGAAGAATATTCTCCGAACATCTTTGGACACTTCTCAGATAGCATTTTTCAAGCTAATTTCGAGATAGTACATCCCTACAATACTAGGAGTAAGACAACAAACAAACCTTCTTCTGAAAACACTATGACTTTGCCCCCAAAACAGTCTAAACCAGCTGAGACTAAATAGAGTCATGTAAACCCAAACTTAGATTATGATTTAGTTGAAGATCTAAAAAAGTTAAGGGCTAACATTTATGTTTATGAATTATTAAAATTTCCATTTCTTCTACAAAAAATGTTACAGAATATCGCAGAGAATATAAAAAACGGTAATCCAAGCAGTAACAAAGTTGTTCAGAACAATCCAAAAGTTCCTCAGAAGGATTTCGCTAAGAACAATTTTGATCCTCATGAGAAGGGAGGCCTTCCTGTAAATAATGTAACAAATATAGATAAATTAGCTTTAGAAGCTGCGAGTAAAAAGCCACAAGCTTCCACCATTAGTACTCGCAGAAATGTACCTCCATTCTTGTTAACTTTCGAAATCTTTAATAGGAACATGCATAGTTGTATGGTAGATTCAGGAGCATCATCCAATGTAATGCCATGGTCTATTTGTCAGAAGATTAATGCTGAAGTTGAACCATCCACCTTAAAGATCATCCAACTTAATAGAACTAGTGTTAAAGTTGTAGGCGAATTAAGGAATGTTCTTATAAGATTATCGTCTAACCCCAAAGTTCATCAAGTGATTGATATTATTGTTGTGGATATTTCAGAAGTTTATGGTTTGTTTTTAAGCAGAGAATGGTCAGAGTAGCTACACGGCTATTTTGTGACAAATTGGTCTCACCTGTGGCTGCCCGAGAACGGAAAGCCCAACAAAATCAAGGTAAATCGTGAATGCTACCTAAAGCTCACAGTCACAAATTTAAATGATCCCAATGAACCATTTACACCTTCTGCCGATTCACCCAAAATACAAGGGATGGATACCTTTTTCAGAAATTTCATGGCCGAGACTTCCGCTATCATTAATCTGGAACAGTAGTCCGAGGTTGTAGTATATATGCAGCCAACAGTTTCTACACAATGGTCTCATGCACTCGATAAAAATCAAATATGGTCTCTCTACTTTGACGGGTCAAAGTCCAAGGAAGGAGCTGGTGCGGGCTGCGTTATTATTGATCCAGCAGGTAACAAAACCCTGATTGCATGCAGGTTAGAATTTGAATGTACTAACAACACAACAAAATATGAGGCTTTATTGCAAGGCCTCAAAAAAGCATTAGATATGGACATTCAAAATTTGACTGTCTTTGGCGACTCGAAAATTGTGGTTAGACAGGTGAGATATTCTATCCACTGTTTATCTCTACATCTCAAAAGCTACCAATCTAAGGTATGGAATTTGATGAATAAGTTTTATGCTTTCAATATGAATTCTATTCCTAGATTGAATAATCCAGAAGCCGATTTATTAGCTAACGTATCTTCAAAACTCTTTCCTGCAGAAGGCTTGTCCCCGAATGCATTCTCCATCGAACTGTTGTTCAGGCCATCCGTTCCCAACAACATCACAAATTGGAGAGTCTTCGACGACGATCAACAAATTATTAGTTTCCTTCATATGGAAGAAACTTTCCAAGGCGCGGTGATCGACGAATGCACTCATGACGACAATCTGCGCAATTTCACGGTAATACCAGATCCGAGATCTCTTGAATCTTCATCGGACATGGTAAATTCTATCCCTAAATATGTAGTTATATTAGAAATTTTTTATGATCTTCAAGACAAATTCAAAAAATCGGTCAACTGTAAAACAAATAGTTCATCTTTATCATATGAAAAAGTAAACTTGGGAACTAATGACAATCCACAGTGCATTAATTTAGGGGTGGGGTGTTCTGAACAAGAGAAAGTTGCATTCATTAAATTGTTTAAGGAATTCAAAGATGTTTTTGCATGGACGTATGACGACCTAAAAACCTTTGACCCTAACATCATACAACATGTCATTCCTATGAAACCCCAAACCTTGTCGTTTCAACAAAAGTTTTGAAAAATGCACCCTAAGCTTGAACCGACCGTCAAAAAACAATTGAATAAACTCCTTAATGCTAAGATAATTTTCCTAGTTAGGCACACGCAATGGGTTTCTAACCTTGTCCTTGTCCAGAAGAAGAGTGGTGAAATCCAACTTTATGTCGATTTTTGAAACCTTAATCGAGCGTCTAATAAAGACAACTACCATGTCCCACCCATGGAACAGATCCTTCAACAGGTATCTGGTTCTGAAAGATTATCCTTGTTGGATGGTTTTTCAGGATACAACCAAGTCCTGATGTCTCCTTCAGACCAACTTAAAACTACCTTCCGCACTCCATGGGGCACCTACGCTTATAGGAAAATGCCCTTTGGATTCATTAATGCTGGTGCCACTTTCAAGAGAGTGATGGACATCGCTTTCTGAGGCTTAATCAATCAATATGTCGTAGTTTACATAGATGATGTTACTGTATTCTCAAAAAACAAGAATGATCATCTAGCTCATTTGAGAGCCATTCTATAGTGATGTCGTAAGTACGACATTTCCTTGAATCCTAAAAAATCTGTCTTCGCAGTAGAACAAGGTAAACTCTTAGTATTTATTGTGTTAAGCAAAGGGATGATTATCGACTCTGAAAGGACTCAAGTCATCTCGAAACTTCCCCCTCCCTCATCCAAAAAGTCTATGCAGTCTTTCTTAGGCCAGATAAACTTTGTCAAGAGATTCGTCCCCAGTTTCTCTGAAATGGTGAGACCTTTACAGAATTTGATTAAGAAAGATGTGCAATATCATTGGGGACCCTTAGAAAACCAAGCTTTTAATTCAATAAAAAAGGCCATAATAGATGCTCCTTCTCTCATGAGCCCCGAATTTTCGCAAGACTTCATGCTCTACACATTTGCTTTTGACCACTCCTACGTTGTTGTCCTAACTCAAAAGAATGCTGAAAACAATGAAGTCCCAATTGCCTTTATGAGCTCTGCTTTCAAAGGTGCAGAACTTAATTACCCAGCAGTATATCAACAAGCCTATGCTATTTTTAAAGCATTCAAGCACTTCCGATCTTATCTTTTGAAATCTAGGACGAAAATTATTGTCCCTTACCTAGCCGTCAGAAATCTGTTAGTGCAGAAAGAACTAGGCGAAAAGAGGGCGAACTGGGTTACCTCCTTACAAGAGTATGACATAGAAATCACCCCACCACAAATAGTGAGAGGCCAAGAGTTATGAAAGTTAGTCGCTGACTCAACAACAGGACAGCAAGAAGAAAACGATATGTCAAACCCAACACAGCACAATCAAAATTCAATCTATTGTGCACAAAACTCTGTCAGTCCCTGGTATGACGATATAAAATTTTGTCTTGAACATGGGTCAGCCCCTCGTCACCTGGATCCCACTAAAAGAAGAGAGTTAAGATTAAAATCTCCCTCCTTTCAGTTGGTTAATGGTATTTTGTTTCGTCAAAATTTTGATGGAGTATTAATGCACTGTCTTGAGAAAGATGAAGCAGAAAAGGTCTTACTAGAATTTCACGCAGGAGAAGCTGGTGGGCATTTTGGTGGGGACACCACTACCCATAAAGTTTTAAGAGCAGGTTATTACTAGCCTACACATTTTAGAGATGCTCATGCCTTGTGTCGCAAGTGTATTATTTGTCAAAAATCATCCGGGCGGATACAGAAACTAGCCTTTCCTTTGCATCCTGTTTCAGTAGACTCCCCTTTTCAGTAGTGGGGTCTTGATATTATAGGTCCAATCAATATGCCATCCTCACAACAACATAAGTTTATCATAACAACCACAGATTACTTCACCAGGTGGTCTGAAGCTTCTCCCTTAAGAGTTGTAAATACTAGTCAGGTAATTGTCTTTTTAGATTCAAATATTATTACTCGTTTTGGTATACCTGACTGTTTAGTATTCGATAACGCTTCTTATTTTTCGTCTCTTGAGATGAGTGAGTTCGCTCTAGAAAAATGAATTAAATTGAAATATTCTGCCAGCTACTACCCTTAGGGCAATGGATTGGAAGAATCAACTAATAAGAATCTGATTAAAATCATCAAGAGAACGGTAATTGAAAATCACAAAAATTGGCATAATGCAATGTTAAACGCAATCTGGGCTGATAGAGTAGCACCAAAAACCATTGTGGGTAACCCTCCCTTCTTTCTCGTCTATGGCAGAGAAGAAATTCTACCACCACATATTCTTCTTCCCTCACTACAGTTGTCACAAAAAATAAAAGAAGAAGATTGTCCCCCTTTGGAGAATTGAATTAACGCTTTAATAAAACTAGAAGAGGTAAGGCCTCAAGCAAAACGTAAGTTAGATCAGCATCAACTAGTGGTCAAAATTTGGTTTGATTCCAACTCTACATGTGATAGGAACTTCGAAGTAGGTGACCTTGTCTTGAAATGAGACAAACCACATGAGGGAAAGGGAGAACACGCGAAGTTTTAGAACTTATGTCTAGGACCGTTTTTAATTGCCGAGAAATTGGGTCCTAGCTCTTTCCGATTACAGAATCTAGAGGGATAGACAGACACCTATCCGGTGAATGACCAAGCTCTAAAAAGGTATTTCGCTTGATGACAACTCTATGTATACTGTGTAAATATCATTCTTTTGTTTGTTTTTCTTTTGTTGTTTTGGTTTTGATTTCTCCCTATACTTATCAGTTTTTGCTTTTGGAATGTTCAGACAAAGAAAACAGAATTTTTTTTCTCTGAAATGACTGCTAAAAATTTGTCTAAACATCAATTGTGATATGCTTCTGATATTTACAGCCATGTTAAAGAAAGCCTATTGTTTGAAAGAGTTTATTGATTCCAATCTATAATTGAAGCCTGTCACAATCATCCATTTTCTTCTTACGCTGTCCCTGTTCCTTAAGGGAATAACTCATAAGATGTATCCCTGCCTTTGAAGGTCAGTTTATTAATAAATCATCTCTAGATCTTAATGAAGGACAATTAAAGAATTTTCTCAAGGTCTGTAAAATATGTCCAAAATATCATAATTTTCAGCGTCACCCCGCTTGATTATATATCTTTAAAAAACCAAATAAATCATTAAAGAGTTATGGGAAGTGCTTGTAAACCCACCGGGATACTGAACAGGTCTGCCGACAGTGGGTAAATGCATGCATGACACCAAGACAACTTCGTCGGGGTACTGAAAAAGGCCTGCTGGCAGCGAAGCAATGTCGGGTAAATGAAAATTCACAAATATGGAATTTCTTGACCATTAAAATGTCCTTTATTCTGATCTGGAACTTCTTGGCAGGATACGGATATCAGAGTGGGTTAAATGGAAACCTTGTCAAGACTATGGACATCTGCTGGCAGCAGTGGCTCTGTCAACATTATTGGAGATTTAATCTTTAATATCATGACTCGCTTTTATTAAGACTGTTATTAGTTTTCATCTTTTAAGCACAACTGGAATTTTTATGATTGATGACGATGTTTAAAATTTTTTTTGGTTATTTTTGAGCTTGAATTATTCTAATTATCCTAATTTGGATTTGTTCTTTTGGAAGAGATAACTGCTTCTACCAGTGTGTCGCCATTGTTGGCAGCCATCTTGCAATTCTTATTTTTTCCTTATAAGCTGCCTACACAAGGGTTTTGAACCCTTAATACTTGTCGCAATTCTTTAAAAAAAATGACACTATTATCTTTCGCTTTCGCACACCTGCCTTTCGTTTTCATTTTCACGACTGCAAGCATGAAAACCTTGAGTTGGAAGTCATGTCGATGGCATTAAAATCATCTTTGGATTGTTATGAATCCTTTTGTTCATGTGGTCATAAATGTTTTCACCTCTATCTCACTAAAGGTCATACATTTGTCAAAACACCAAACCTTTATTCACTTTGCATTTTTGTTAATATGGTTTCAATTTATAAGTTCGTGATGCAATGATTTTTGGTGTCTTTGATTAAATCCTTGGTGCAATGGTTTCATAGAATGCATTAATTTTATGATTAAATCTTTGGTTCAATATTCGACATGTTGTTTTGTTTTAAATCTTACAAATGCTATTATTTCTTCAAACATTTGGATCAACTTGTCATGGTTTTCAATGGCTATTCGTTTGACATGTTGTTTACATTGTTTTTGACACACACCAAAAGTGATTTGAATTACCAAGGCGTCGTCGATTGTACATGCCAACATGATAGTTTTGCATGGTTTCAATTCACTCCACCACCCTCGCACGCATAAGCATTAACGTCTGCCTTGCACCTCGGGCTACCTCTGCTTTTTTTGGGAAAAACTGTGGGAATTAGTCCTGCGTCTACCCTGTCAAACCCCCTCACCGTTTACCCTGTTGACTATGTGCTATCTGCTATGGCTCTTGTAGTGCGCATAGAATCCAACGACGTCCAAATGTTTTTGTTATTTGATAATGCCCGAGAGGACCTGGAGAGGAACAGATGGTTAGTTTTCATTGAAAAATTCGAGGGTTTCAACCTCACAGTCGCTCAGCAATTTTCCCTCACATTTGATGGATGCAGGGCCAAAGTTGGGGACATCCAACTCGAATTGAATGAGGAATTCCTCAACTCAGCCATAAGTTTGCCAGCTAAGGGGCAGAAATGGTTTAAGAATTCGAAGGTGGATGAAGTGCCATGGTTTCTCCTATTTACCTCAAGGAAAATTATCAGTTGTGAGAAAGGTATGCCAGTTACAGCCCTTAAGTCTAGGTGGCATGATTTGTTGGCCATTATTAAGCAATTTTTTACATGCGAAGGTAGATATGGTTTAGTGTTCCTATGCCACCTACGACTTCTTATGAGTTTCATAGATTCTCCTTTGAATATGCCACATTTCCTCCTTCGCAGCTTGTATAAAATGGCTAAACGATTTAAGAGGGAGAAGGCCGACTCTAGCCTCTTCCACCATTGTTTGATTAAAATCATTATTGTTCATCATTTGAGTTTGAGCGATGACTGTTGGGAAGCTTTCTTATTAAGGAATGGCTTAGCCAGTCCTGAAGTTGGTCAAGTGGACAAAACCGTGGTCACCGAAACCCTTGTCGGGCCTGTCGTGCCCCCTCCTAAACTCTTACCCTCTGTTGAACCCTCGACCTACCCGAATGATAACCTACCCAACACCCTGCCTAACTCATGTTTAAAAGACACTACTAAGCCTGTTAAGAGGCCTGCGAGAAAAAAAGGTAAGGGTAATACTGATGTCAATAGCAAGGGTAAGAAGGATGCACGTTGGGTATCAAGGTGTGCTCGCAATAAGCCTAAACAAAACATGGATCAGAAACCGATTGTTTTAAGTGAAGATTCAGATTCTGAAATCGAGTAATTTCTGACTGAGGAGTACCCATACTCACACGGCCTTTATTTTTTCAAGCCCTATGACTACGTATCCAACCTCCTGTCGTGCCTTAAAGATGACCCCAAATTCCCCGGGATCAAGTTTGACAGTGGAACCCCTGGTAATTTAAAAGATTCATCACCTGTAACGACTTGGCCTGATCAACCACAGTGCAATGAATGCAACTCATGGCTCGAACGATACTATACAGATGTCCCTCTATTGCAATCCTGAATCAAGTCCTTGGAGGACCAGGTGACTGTGTTAACCAAGGAAAATCACAGACTACAACCTAACGATAAGAGGCAAAAGACCACAGGCTCTGTCATGTTAAAAAATGTAGAGGCAGCCACTACCATTGTTAATTCAAAAGTAGCCTGACCGAATCGTATCCCTAAAGCCAAGGTACGATATTTCAACAATGATTTTAGAACGATTCTGTTTGTTTTGAATTAGCATAAACGATTTTGTTTGCCTTGAATTAGTAATAAAGGATTTGTTTGATAGGTCGCATACATTTCTGTTACCATTGGATTAATTTAATATGATTTTGTTTGTAAATATGACCAGCTACAGAATCGTGAGATTCTGTAGCTAGTCATAAAATTTGAATTTCTGTTGATTTTTACAATTAAACATAATCTAAAATCATTTATTTTTGTGCATCTACAGGGACACACAAATTTCAATGGGAATTTGATCGATTATGGCATTTTAAAAGATGCTTTTTGTTACATAGTTTTGGATTAGGTTGTTAGTCTTAGAGGGAAATAGCAATCTGGGAGATTGTTCCCATATTTTTTGCAAACAGTTTTTGATAATTTCCACAAGGAATGTTTCATCCTGTGGCCTTTATATACTTATTACTTTTTGTAAACAAATCATCATTGTTGGGAGAACATAGACTATGGACTGATGATTATATAGACTCGAATGAAAGTGGATTTTTTGTACGGCTTTAGCTTCAATTTATCTTACTTTTGTTCAAGTTTTTGTGCATTTCAATTTGTAATCAAATTATTGACTACTTTAGATATCAAGATTTGTTACAGGTTGATGCGATATGTTTTAAGTATTGTCCATATTTGATGTATCTCATTTTATTTATAGAAATTACCCTGTTTTAATTTAATGAACATAAGGTTAATCTTCTTGGTTAAATGAACAGTTATGTACAAATCTTCGCAGTAGGATTTATCTTGATGTGATGATCTATAAACTATAAAATTGTTGTTGCTATATCTCTTGTTTGTTATGTCATTCATATTAAATAGCGTCGTTGCTTCCTATTTACGAAAAGCTTTTTGCAAAATCTGGTGCGGGTTTCCCCCATCAAACAGCTAAATCGAGTATTGTGCACATGACAAGTAGGAAATGCTACTTCAGGTTAGTTTGTTATTTGAAATTTAATAGTCAATTAATTTGAGAATTCTCTATAGTTTAGATAAATATATAGTACAGATTTTTATCTTCTTTGCTTAGTTAGATAGTTGTTGTTTCACTTCTTTTTCATAAAAGTTATAAAAAATCCAAAAAGAATAGTTTCGCTGTCATAAGACAATTCACAGATGATTTTGCAGATTTCGATCAAAATTTGTATATTGTAAATACTATATATATAATCAAGATTTAATTATATTGATAACTGAACATTTAATAAGTAGAATTATTTTTTTATAATATTAGTTAGTAAACAGTATATATATTTTAGATTTGTATATAGTTTGCAATAGTTGTTTTTCACTTAGATTAGCTTCTTTAACTTAGTTTTTTTTTTAACTTTCCTAGGACTTAGATCGGCCAACGGAGCCGCTAAACCCGTCGGAGTGGATTAATCCAAACAGCTTGGGTTATTTAGACAACCCCGGACCGGATCCACCCCTCCAGTTGACGAGCGGTCAATTTCACCCGTCAACAGGTCTACAAGTCTCTGTGGTACTTTGAGCTAACATCCTGCAGTTAGACCATGCTTCCATTCATGGGGGTGGTTGATAATTCAACCACTGGTCCTTTATTCATTAATTGAATTCTTTCCTCTAGAGATATCATGTCTCGTACTTCAAGGCTTCACCCCCCAACAGTCAGTTATGGGCAGTTTAACAATAATACATTTACATTGTCCGCATGCCTTAGCATGGTAATCTTATTTTATGATTAATTACAAGCTGGGGGAAACAAGAGTGTTACAAGGGGCATGAAAAACCGAGGACATATGGCACCTTCCATGTGACCTAGAGCCTGGAGACAGGGTCTAGCATGCGCATGTTGCCAATTTGTGGGTTTTCACCTTATATTATGTTTTTTTTTGTTATTTTAGTTGATTTTAATGAATTTTAGCCATTATTTGGAGATATGGAGCCCTATTTGAGGCCAGATCTTGGGAGGAAGTTGGGATATTGATAGAAAATCCAAATCTATATAAACTAGGGGTTCTTAGAAGCATTAAGAGAGGTTCAGAATAGGATAAATGCTGAGGAATTTGAAAGCCAAAACCATTTTTATGCAGGAAAGCCATTGAGGAGGGGAACTTTGCGGGACAATTCTAGGAGCTATGCTCATCCTTTTTTAGTGTCCTCAGTTGTGTTGGATTATTGAGGTCGAGAAGAGCACAACTAGACCATGTTTTAATCCTTTTGAAACTTTTCTAATGTATGTTTGAAGCATTGAAGAGAAATAAGAAAGCCTCATCCACTGATTCGAAGGCCCGGAGACATAGGCAATCATGTCGAACTCTGTTAACAACTTTGTTGTTATGGTTTTTTGTTCTTTATGCTTACATTATGATCTTCATTTCTTATTATGGATGTTATAATATCTCATTAATTTCTTCTTCTTTCATCAATTCCTAATTGGTAAATGAACTCATGCTTAAAACTTAACCAAGTCTTTAAAAGATCATTTCGGATCAAGTGGTATCAGAGAAGGTTGACGGTTGGTTTTTGAGTTTTCATGATTACCAGGGAAAATTTGAATCGTGGTGAAGGCAAGATTGTAGAAGGGGATCCTAAGATTGGATCGAGAAAGAGAACTTCTCAAAGTGAGGAGATGGCATCAGAAGAAGGCATGTCTCAGAATGAGATCGAGTTGCAAAAGACTTTATTCACCATGTCTGAGATGGTAAAGGTCTTATATGAGGATTACTTGGAACGGAAGAGGCCTTTCCAAGGGGAATATTCTAAACAAGACAAAAGTGAAGAAGGAGAGGATCCTCCTAAACCTCCTCCTTCACCTCCTTCTTCTCCATTAGCTTCTTCTTATTCAAGTACAAGTTTAAGATCCACCGCAAGAAAACATTCCCATAAACATAAACATGATATGCCTTTACTTAAGCTTGATGTGAAATTTTAATTGCCCATGTATGATGGTGAAGTCAATGCTGAAAGGCTTGATAACTAGTGCTTACAGATGGAAGTTTATTGTAGTGTGCAACAAATCAAGTTGGCATCGCTTCATCTTGCAGGCACAACACTCATATGGTGGCAGAGTAAGTTGCAAAATGGCACACAGCAAGTGGGTAATGTATTTCCATCATGGCAAGATTTTTTTTTTCACTTAGAAAGAAATTGTATCCTTTGAGTTATAAAGAGAAGGCTTTAATTGAATGGCAAGGTCTTAAACTAAGAAAGGGACAAACAATGCAAGAATACACAGATTAATTTCATAAGATGGCATAAATGTTGAATATTCCATTACATACCCAAGAAACTCTTATGAAGTATATAGGAGGTTTACCTGCACATATTCATAACATTGTATTTATGTTTGGACCTAATAATATTGATGAGTTTTATGTTCAAGAAACATACATTAAAGTAGGGAAAACAAGAGTTGGAGTATCAGGGGAATCGTCTTCAACGAAAGAGGACAAAAGAAAGGGAATGACAAGAAAGAAAATCGGCAACAAGAAAGGAAGAGAAGCTCTCTTGCAAGCATTGCAAGAAAGAACGGAATGATGATGACCATTCCTGGCAATTGCATCCCGAGAAGAGACCGAAGTGGTTCAAAGAAAGGAAAGGGAGGCAAACAGTTGCAACAACAACACAACCAACAAACTTGGGATATGATTCAGGTGATGAGACTAAAATCACAGTAGTTGGTTTGACAGGTAAAATTGGTGATGGATATGATTCTAGATGCAAATTGTTTCACATAAGGGTGATAATAAAGATCGATAAATTGATAGATAGTGGATCTCAATCTAACTCGATTTCAGAGGAAGTGGTTAAACAATTGAGATTAACCACTAAGATGCATCATAAACATTATTCACTTAAATGGATAAGCAACAATAATAAATTGCACATAACAAAGTAATGCACTTTAAAGTTTGCAATTTCATCAAAGTTTGTGGATGAGGTAATGTGTAATGTGGTGCCACTCAATGAATGCGGAATGGTCTTAGGCAGTCCTTATTTGTATAATCGCAAAGAAATCTTCTATAGGGAACATAATAAATATCACTTAACTAAAGAATGCAATGAATATGTTGTACATTCTCATCACTTAAAAACAAATCAATCTCTACAAAAAATAGAACAATTAAGGAAGGCAACTTATGCAAGAAACACACCTATAATTGTATCAAATCAAGCAATTGATCTTAAGCATCAACATGACATGGTTGTAGAATGGAAGTTCAATCATACTTTGCTTCAAGATAATCTAATGTCGTGCAAGTACTACAAACATATTAGCTCATTTGCAGCCATATTTATTATGTTATCATTGTTAATGTTTTCAACATGAATGGTAGTGTCTTTAGTAAGATGTGAAAGAGTACAAGTGGCTAACAATATGTTGTCATTTGTTATGGTTTTTTTGTAATTGATCTAGATGAGACAGGTGTGTAGGACAAAGTTTAAAGACAAAGAAAAAGTGGGGTGGCCTATCCCACACTTGAGGACTGGTTAATACTCTTTTGTAGGACCAAAAGGTCTTAGTGGGGAGGCATGATCCAAAATAGATCTAGGAAGGCATAAAAAACAAAGTTCTTGGAATCAGACGAAACTAGTGCCATTTTGTCAGGCTCGTAGCGTTGATTCCATCCATATAATTGGTTTTTCAAATGGATGTTGTATGCGAAAGATATCACATTCTGACCGATTTCCTAAATGGGCAAAATGTCAACTAGTCAAAGTCAACAGGTCATACTGCTAACATCAGCAACATGACAGGTGAAGTAAGGATGATGTCATCATGCTTATGTGGCATCACCAAGAGGTGACACTTGTTACTCAAATTTCACGTTTTTGAGATGATTTGGCACTAGTACGAATTTGACATGTGGCATTGTACAGATGACACATGGTAGTCCGTACATGACATGGACCAATGAAAGGATGACATGTGGAAGCACGAATGATAGTTTCATTGTACGAAAGATGACGTGGAAGGATGACTGGGTCATATGGATGGTGACATGGAAGGGTGACTAGGTTGTACAGACACTGACATGGCAACTGACTAGACAGGTGACTAGCATGTATGGTAGTGATGTGGAAGTTGATTGTGCATGTTGACTGGATGATGATTGTGGGGTACGGATGAATCATGGGGCGACACATGTCCCAATCAGATGGCTTCAGGTGCCACTCTAGATTTAGCTAATGTTGGCTAGGTCAAATATTTGTTACCCGCAAGTGTTGAACCAACGACCTCCGTGGGCGCCAACGGACTAACCTCCTGAGCTATCTAGATGGGCGAATGGTGGGACTTGTTAACCATGTGGAAAAAAATATATAAAACTTAATAGTTGGTGGATTTGTGGGGATAGTGCCCAGTAGGCAGGGCTAGCCCCTCCAACCAAGGCGCGTGACCAACATCGTAGACCAGGGGCTAAGTTAGCAAGTAGAGGTGCATGGGAGCATAAGGGTTAGGCCATATGGCCATGCCAACAACCAAGGGTCGAAGACCAGGGGCTAAATACCAGGGGTGCGCCAACCCGAGGACATATGGTGCCTTCCATGTGACCCGGATCCCGAAGACAAGGGGATATCATGCACATGTTGCCAATTTGTGGGGTTTTCACCTTATATTATGTTATTTTTTGTTATTTCAGCTGATTTAAATGGATTTTAGCCATTATTGGGAGATCTGGAGCCCAATTTGAGGCCAGATATTGGGAGGAATTTGGGAGATTGATACCAAATCCAAATATATATAAACTAGGGGTTCTTATCAACATTAAGAGAGGTTCAAAATAGGACAAATGATGAGGAATTTGAAATCCAAAGCCATTTTTATGCAGGAAAGTCATTGAGGAGGGGAACTTTGCGGGCCAATTTCGAAAGCTACGCTCAACCTTTTTCATTGTCGTCAGTTGTGTTGGATTCTGGAGGTCGACCAAAACACAGCCAAACTAGTTTGTAATCCTTTTGACACTTTTCTGATGTACGTTTGAAGCATTTAAGATAAATAAGAAATCCTCACCCATTGAGATAAAGGCCCGGGGACGTAGGTAAACTTGTCGAACTCCATTAACAACTTTGATGTTATGGTTTGTTGTTATTTATGATTACATTCTAATCTACATTTCTTATTATGGTTGTTATAATATCTCATTAATTTCTTCTAATTTCATCAATTCCTAATTGGTAAATGAACTCATGCTTAAAACTTAACCAAGTCTTTAAAATATCATTTCAGATCACTAAGTTTGAAATTGACTACAAAAACAGTCATTTCCATAAAACCCCCTATTTTCTATGTGGAGGGTTGAGGGAACTTCCTGTAGCGACATACAAAAAACCAGTTTTGAACATTTTTAGCATCTTTCCTTACCCAGGTTATGGATGATCATAACAAAAAGAGGAATGACACCTTAGATACAAGAAACAAAACAAAAAAAAATTGTTATCCATCATTTTCATTCATAGTTTAGGATTTTCATTAGAGGTGGAATTCTTAAGCTGAAAGATCTCCTTGAAAAATTGATGTAACTGCTTCTGCCAACAAATCCAAACCATTCCTTCTAGTCTGATGGGATTGAGAATGAGTTTTCATTCTCGTGGGCTTATCTCCTTCAAATCTGATCGTAGGGTTTGGGCCTTTCTTATCCCTTTTACCATGTTTTCTTATAGCAACTATGTCTTTTCCTGTAGGAGTCTTTTTATTTACTGTCAGACCTCCCTTCTTAATTGTCACAAGCAAAAAGCTAGACTCTTTGTTGCAGAAAAAAGGATATGTCTTTTGTGCAATGAGAAAGATAGGGGATTTTTTGGCTCTGTGGATGAAAATTAAAATTGACCAGTTGCAGTACGAACGAATAATGTGCCAGATTTTAAAGGAACTGATTTGAAAAAACCTCATCTGTGCGACATCTTGGACAACATACACATACATGTGAAAAGACCCCACCTTCGCATGTTGTGATTGTCTATTGGGTACTTGCTAACTGTTTTGAATATTCATTTAGCCTTGTAGGAAAATCCACGACTTCCAAGTCTCCCAATGGTGATTGGAATGATCACAATTAGGGACATGTGGAAGTTCATGTAGAGCTCAACAAGATTTGTCCTTTTACATTCTTAGATGTATTTGATTTGAATCAACAACTTACTAACATGGGTAATCATGATATGACATATAGCTCAAATGAAAAGATTTAAAGATAATGATGTCATCAAACAATCATACAAACATGTGTATAATTTCCTCTATCCCCTTTTTACAAAGCTAAGTATCCCTCATTTCTCTTAGCATAATACTAATTTGACCCCCTAATAAGATTTTGAACCCTTAATCAAACTAATGATTAAGATTTATAGCTTATACAAAAAATTTGAAATGTAAAAACTAAGAAATGAGAGATGATACTTAGCATAACAAAATAGGTGATAACAGGTACAATTGTTAGATATACTAGTAACCATCATAGACTTTTTTTCCTTAGATTATTGTTATGGTTGAACAATTCACCAAATGAAGTGAACTCTACTTTTTTTAAGGATATTTTATAAATTCAATTTATATGTAACACCTACAAGTTTTTTTATTTTAATGTTGATGTTATGGAGGATATTATGTATATATTAAAAAAAGTCCCTTTATGGTCTCAAGTACACTTATCTTGAATGGAGCACTCAAATTAATGAGTTCTTGTGTGGAAAACACATAGAGAGTTCTATGTTAATGCTCATTTATATTTTTTCTAATGAATATAGCATTGTGGTTGATAAACATTTTATATGTGGATGAACTCATTCTACTTAGTAATGATTATTTATATTTTTTTCTACTAAATATAGCATTGTGGTTAATGAACATTTTATATGTGCATGAACTCATTCTACCTAATAATGATTATGATTTTGATTCATTGGTTGAAAAATGAGTTATCTTGTGAATTTAAGATGAAGAAGCTTCCTCCCAAGCTCAACCATCAGGGGAATGAAGTGTTATGAGATGCCATATCTTATGTATTTGATCTTAGACTAGTCAAAGTATTTGGACTTCTTAGCATTAAATGTACTCTCCTTAAGTGGTAAAATGAAGTGGTCCTCATGTTGAGCATACAAGGTCGAAGCCAAGATGAGCATGAGAGGAAAGTATAGGTGTTTAAGAGATGAATCAAAATTTTATAATAGTTATAACAAAGGTTATTTTTGGAAAAATGGTGCCAAACAACTTGGATGAGAGATACAATATTAAACTAATGTTATTATTTCAAAGGGTGGGAAATTATTGTAAGTTATTTATGGTTACAATTATATACATTTCTAACTTATAAATTGAGTTTATATTTTTGGAAAAAAAATCATAAACTTATCTCAATACCTGTGTGCAAGGTGACCCATTGGAACATGTGTTACAACTATTACATCAATTGCAATAGAATACATATCTTGCCTCTTACACAAAGGAGTATCATCATGAAGGATTTTTACATGCCAAAAAATTAAACAATTACAAATGCTTTGCATTTATGTTTACCAAATGATTTTCAATTGTAAAATTTATACATAATCAACGAAAAATATAAAAAATACCTTATACTATCCTCATCTAAGAATTTATCCTACACATTAATCTCTATAGGCCCATAGAAAGTATGCCCATAATGATAACATTGAAGAGGATCAACTAATCTACAACTAGAATGGCCACCTTGAGCAGATGTCATGGCCTATCCAAAATTAGCATGGTATGAACTCCTTACCTTAGGAATTCTAACACCCTCTATAGATGGATCTTCAAAAGATGTTGCAATAAATATGCTATGTTGAAGTACACTACATGTCATGGTGGATATCATAGTGTTGGTGTCATGAATATTTTATCAAATTTGAGGTTGTTGGGGGGGTTAGGCATATGCCTAAGAAGGGGAGTCCCTCTTAATGGGTGATGCCTATTGCTTTCTTGATCTTGAGTAGATCCAAGACCAACCATGGAATTCACCGATGTCAAAATAACTGATATGGAACCCCATAATAAACTCGGCCCATGATTTATGAAGAAACTATTGTGGAACCTACATGTTATTCTAGGGAGGTTTATCAAATACCGTAATCCACATATTCATATAGTTGTCTTTCCATGGTTGTAATTATGTGCACCAATCCATGAAAAGACACATCGTTAGCAGATTTGGGGTTCGGTTAGTTCTAGAGTCAATAAACAATTAGAGAATTATCTCTTTGTTATATGCATATCCTTCACCTCTTCCTTACACATGTCAATTGACTAGTATGGTCTCATCCTGGCCCTATATTCATATATATTAGATAATTGGCCATGAGCATGGCCAATGGAAGCAACACTGGTGTCTAATGAAGTGGCCAAGATAAGATGAAATCAATCTCTAGTATTTCTAAGGTCACCAATTAGGTTTTTAATTTCATCTAAACATTGATTAATTTGTGTGCATGGGTCTCTTAGGGTGGTTGGGGGCAGGGTATATTTTAAGGGTTCAAGTATTATACCAATGTATAGTATGCCAGGTGAATATTTCAGTTTGAAAAATCATATATATAGATATGTAGGAAAATATTCAATAATAAACATATAAGTTACTATTAAAACTTCTAAATTTTGGCGAATATTATCAATTTAATCATTTATGTAAAGAAACATAGGTGATTTTTTAACCAATTTGTGAATATATCTTTTCAAAAAATGGCAAAAAAATATCCAACTCATGAAATTTCACTCCTAAAAAATATTCTAGTTGGGGGTTAGGGTTTAGGTTTGAATAAGGGATTTTTTGCATCATACTTGAGTAACATGTGCATTTAAACAATAAAAATAAATAAATTTACAAACTATGTAAATTTGATGATTTAAAATACAAAAATTGGATTCGGATAAAATCTAGTTGGAAATGAGAAAGCCTCTATCAAAAACATTAAGTGTTGGTGATGCCAACCTACCTCTTGTTTGACCTTGTCAAGTCTAGGCTTAATCAACAACAAACCATGTGCTTGGGTTGAAGGAAAACAAGGGGGAAAAGACAATGGGGTAGGAAAAATGAATTGAGAAAAGGGTTGTGGTTTTTTATTTATTTTGTTACATACAAGAAAATGCATGTGTTACCCTTTTTTTCACATGAAAATCCTATGTAGATTTAACATATCCACACAAGAACTAAGTGCATGGAGGTTTGACAATAACCAAAGCTATCTAAATAGGAGTGCATACACATTCTTAAAGTACACACACCTTCACTTAATATTCACAACAAGTGTATTCTTGTTGTAATGATTTTGGGAACCAACTTCGTGCACCCACCCACTGGTCATAAACTTGTCCTCCTACACACATAGTCATTGTTGAATCTTGGACCAATTGAGCTTAAAGAAACACAACCAAACCAAGGGCACACATACCTAAATAGGTCTTACAACCATATGCCTTTATATGCAACCTTCATTATGTGATGAACCATAATGATAGCCAACCAACCATTGGTTAATATAGTGAGTGCTCACTCTTATGACTCAACACAACTATGCCCACTAGATGTTCATAAATGGCCCTCATGCCCAAGAAAATCAAAAGGCTAGTTTGATTTATGTTCCCAAGAAGGGCGATGCATATTCCCATGTCCAAGGGGGATGCATATTCCCATGTCCAAGGGGGATATTTGTTTTTCATCTTGGAAATAACAAGAAATCCATCCATCATTCAACTACACACCAAGTAAGCCATAATTTTCTCAACTCAAATACACCAAGTAAACTGTCCTTCCATATCTACCACCAACAACAATCCTAAAACTCCATGAAACCATGGCGACGAACATAATCTAAGCACTTCTAAAAATATATTTCTTGAAGACTTCATCATACGTCATGCATTTTAAGTTGGAGTGAGTTAATAAGTGAACACACTCAACCATTTCAGTGAGTTTATTTTTTCCAATAAAACAAAGTTGCATGGTCAAAGTTCCCATTAGTCATGTGGAACTATAAATTCTAACAAAATTCCTATAAAATTTGAGAAATAATTTTAACAAAAAAATTGATTATATACACTAATTAACTTACTCCTTTCAAATTTCTATACATCACTTGAAACTCTCTTAACCATCCATGAAACAATAAAATAACCAACACATAAAATAGGTAATTTAACACTTAAACAATCACTCAATCAAATATATAATCTTAATATTTAAACATACTAGGTATTTCAGAAAAAAATCAATAATCGAAATACCACTATTCCAAATATGAAGGCCTACTACTATCTTAAGTACACTGAAGTAATTTCCATCCTTGACCAACTACCCCCACACAACTCATGGAGGTTACCATTCCAACACATGGAATCATCCTTAAGTCACAATGGCGTCCATCGATACATCACATCACATAAGGCTGAAAAGTGATTTACACCAAAGCAAATTATGCTCAAGATCATGACTTTATAAAGTTTGCATATTGCAAAAAAAAAGCCTAAAAAAGTAATAGAGGTGATGAGAGGCGCCGAACAATGGTCATTATTTCCCTTGCTTTACATGGACCACCACTAAGCCTCATCTGGGACCTGTACTTGAAGATACGCAAATTCTCTGTTAAAAATTCATTTTATTTGTTAAAATAAATGGAGTATTTTTTGAAATGGAGTAGGTTAGTTATGGAGTAATTTTTCATTGGTGTGTTTTTGGTAATTTTTGGTCAATCTAAAATTTTAGTTGATTTTCTGAATATCTAAGTTAGTTTAAAATAAAACAAAATTTTTAAAATAAAATTATGAAATAAATGAAATTTTGATCGCAAAACTCAAACTACCTCTAAAAATCTAAGGTCCATTATTTTACGTTACGTCTGTTTGATACATATTTAACCTACTCTTTTTTTAAATTCCTACCATACTACTTATCCACACAAACTTCCACGCTGTCTATGATGGATCCATACAAACTTTCATGTATTCAATACCTACTTAACAGGCTCTGGATATTGCTAGCCATAGACAGCACCCCGCAAAGTCAAAACACATCACATCATTTGCGTAACTTTCAAACGGGCGTCCATGTGCATGCAATTATGTACAGACGGTGAAGAGCTCCCATGTCAGAGTTGTGAAGAGCTTCCCTTGGGAAAATAAATAATTAGATAATTCAGCTATTTTATGATTTATTATTCACGTTATATAATTGTGGTTTAAGATTAATATATCAAATATCCTATGGTTCTAATGGTGATTAGAA
>JZKD02S1999504.1:47706-60046 GCA_000966675.3 Picea glauca
CTCCTTCTTCACTTTTGTCTTGTTTAGAATATTCCCCTTGGAAAGGCCTCTTCCATTCCAAGTAATCCTCATATAAGACCTTTACCATCTCAGACATGGCGAATAAAGTCTTTTGCAACTCAATCTCATTCTGAGACATGCCTTCTTCTGGTGCCATCTCCTCACTTTGAGAAGTCCTCTTTCTCGATCCAATCTCAGGATCCCCTTCTACAATCTTGCCTTCACCACGATTCAAATTTTCCCTGGTAATCATGAAAACTCAAAAACCAACCGTCAACCTTCTCTGATACCACTTGATCCAAAATGATCTTTTAAAGACTTGGTTAAGTTTTAAGCTTGAGTTCATTTACCAATTAGGAATTGATGAAAGAAGAAGAAATTAATGAGATATTATAACATCCATAATAAGAAATGAAGATCATAATGTAAGCATAAAGAACAAAAAACCATAACAACAAAGTTGTTAACAGAGTTCGACATGATTGCCTATGTCTCCGGGCCTTCGAATCAGTGGATGAGGCTTTCTTATTTCTCTTCAATGCTTCAAACATACATTAGAAAAGTTTCAAAAGGATTAAAACATGGTCTAGTTGTGCTCTTCTCGACCTCAATAATCCAACACAACTGAGGACACTGAAAAAGGATGAGCATAGCTCCCAGAATTGTCCCGCAAAGTTCCCCTCCTCAATGGCTTTCCTGCATAAAAATGGTTTTGGCTTTCAAATTCCTCAGCATTTATCCTATTCTGAACCTCTCTTAATGCTGCTAAGAACCCCTAGTTTATATAGATTTGGATTTTCTATCAATATCCCAACTTCCTCCCAATATTTGGCCTCAAATAGGGCTCCATATCTCCAAATAATGGCTAAAATTCATTAAAATCAGCTAAAATAACAAAAAAAAAACATAATATAAGGTGAAAACCCACAAATTGGCAACATGCACATGCTAGACCCTGTCTCCAGGCTCTAGGTCACATGGAAGGTGCCATATGTCCTCGGTTTATCGCGCCCCTTGTAACACTCTTGTTTCCCCCAGCTTGTAATTAATCATAAAATAAGATTACCATGCTAAGGCATGCAGACAATGTAAATATATTATTGTTAAACTGCCCATAACTGACTGTTGGGGGGTGAATCCTTGAAGTACGAGACATGATATCTCTAGAGGAAAGAAATCAATTAATGAATAAAGAACCAGTGGTTGAATTATCAACCACCCCCATGAATAGAAGCATGGTCTAACTCCAGGATGTTAGCTCAAAGTACCACAGAGACCTGTAGACCTATTGACGGACGAAATTGATCGCTCGTCAACTGGAGGGGTGGATCCAGTCTAGGGTTATCTAAATAACCCAAGCTGTTTGGATTAATCCACTCTGACGGGTTTAGCGGCTCCGTTGGCCGATCTAAGTCCTAGGAAATTTAAAAAAAAACTAAGTTAAAGAAGCTAATCTAAGTGAAAAACAACTATTGCAAACTATATACAAATCTAAAATATATATACTGTTTACTAACTAATATTATAAAACAATAATTCTACTTATTAAATGTTCAGTTATCAATACAATTAAATCTTGATTATATATATAGTATTTACAATATACAAATTTTGATCGAAATCTGCAAAATCATCTGTGAATTGTCTTATGACAGCGAAACTATTCTTTTTTGATTTTTTATAACTTTTATGAAAAAGAAGTGAAACAACAACTATCTAACTAAGCAAAGAAGATAAAAATCTGTACTATATATCTATCTAAACTATAGAGACTTCTCAAATTAGTTGACTATTAAATTGCAAATAACAAACTAACCTGAAGTAGCATTTCCTATTTGTCATGTGCACAGTACTCAATTTAGCTGTTTGATGGGGGAAACCCGCACCAGATTTTGCAAAAAGCTTCTCGTAAACAGGAAGCAACGACGCTCTTGAATATGAATGACAGAACAAACAAGAGATATAGCAACAACGATTTTATAGTTTACAGATCATCACATCAAGATAAATCCTACTGCGAAGATTTGTACATAACTGTTCATTTAACCAAGAAGGTTAACCTTTTGTTCATTAAATTAAAACAGGGTAATTGCTATAAATAAAATGAGATACATCAAATATGGACCATACTTAAAACATATCGCATCAACCTGTAACAAATATTGATATCTAAAGTAGTCAATAATTTGACTACAAATTGAAATGCACAAAAACTTGAACAAAAGTAAGATAAATTGAAGCTAAAGCCGTACAAAAAATCCACTTTCATTCGAGTCTATATAATCATCAGTCCATAGTCTCTGTTCTCCCAACAATGATGATTTGTTTACAAAAAATAATAAGTATATAAAGACCACAGGATGAAACATTCCTTGTGGAAATTATCAAAGACTGTTTGCAAAAAATATGGGAACAATCTCCCAGATTGCTATTTCTCTCTAAGACTAACAACCTAATCCAAAATTGTGTAACAAAAAGCATCTTTTAAAATGCCATAATCGATCAAATTCCCATTGAAATTTGTGTGTACCTGTAGATGCACAAAAATAAATGATTTTAGATTATGTTTAATTGTAAAAATCAACAGAAATTCAAATTTTATGACTAGCTACAGAATCTCACGATTCTGTAGCTGGTCATATTTACAAACAAAATTGTATTAAATTAATCCAATGGTAACATAAATGTATGCGATCCATCAAACAAATCCTTTATTACTAATTCAAGGCAAACAAAATCGTTTATGCTAATTCAAAACAAACAGAATCGTTCTAAAATCATTGTTGAAATATCATACCTTGGCTTTAGGGATACGATTCGGTCAGGCTACTTTTGAATTAACAATGGCAGTGGATGCCTCTACATTTTTTAACATGACAGATCCTGTTGTCTTTTGCCTCTTATCGTTAGCTTGTAGTCTGTCATTTTCCTTGGTTAACACAGTCACCCGGTCCTCCAAGGACTTGATTCAGGATTGCAATAGAGGGACATCTGTATAGTATCGTTCGAGCCATGAGTTGCATTCATTGCATTGTGGTTGATCAGGTTGAGTCGTTACAGGTGATGAATCTTTTAAATTACCAGGGGTTCCACTGTCAAACTTGATCCCGGGGAATTTGGGGTCATCTTTAAGGCACGGCGGGAGGTTGGATACGTAGTCATAGGGCTTGACAAAACAAAGGCCGTGTGAGTATGGGTACTCCTCGATCAGAAATCACTCGATTTCAAAATCTGAATCTTCACTTAAAACAATTGGTTTCTGATCCATGTTTTGTTTAGGCTTATTGCGAGCACACCTTGATACCCAGTGTGCAACCTTCTTACCCTTGCTATTGACATCGGTATTACCCTTACCTTTTTTTCTTGCAGGCCTCTTAACAGGCTTAGCAGTGTCTTTTAAACAGGCTTCAAGGTGTGTGTCAAAAACAATGTAAACAACATGTCAAACGAATAGCCATTGAAAACCATGACAAGTTGATCCAAATGTTTGAAGAAATAATAGCATTTGTAAAATTTAAAACAAAACAACATGTCAAATATTGAACCAAAGATTTAATCATAAAATTAATGCATTCTATGAAACCATTGCACCAAGGATTTAATCAAAGACACCAAAAATCATTGCATCACGAACTTATAAATTGAAACCATATTAACAAAAATGCAAAGTGAATAAAGGTTTGGTGTTTTGACAAATGTATGACCTTTAGTGAGATAGAGGTGAAAAAATTTATGACCACATGAACAAAAGGATTCATAACAATCCAAAGATGATTTTAATGCCATCGACATGACTTCCAACTCAAGGTTTTCATGCTTGCAGTCGTGAAAATGAAAATGAAAGGCAGGTGTGCAAAAGAGAAAGATAATAGTGTCATTTTGTTTAAAGAATTGCGACAAGTATTAAGGGTTCAAAACCCTTGTGTAGGCAGCTTATAAGGAAAAAATAAGAATTCCAAGATGGCTGCCAACAATGGCGACACACTGGTAGAAGCAATTATCTCTGCCAAAAGAACAAATCCAAATTAGGATAATTAGAATAATTCAAACTCAAAAATAACCAAAAAATTGTTTAAACATCGTCATCAATCATAAAAATTCCAGTTGTGCTTAAAAGATGAAAACTAATAACAATCTTAATAAAAGCGAGTCATGATATTAAAGATAAAATCTCCAATAATGTTGACAGAGCCACTGCTTCTAGCAGATGTCCATATCCTCGACAAGGTTTCCATTTAACCCACTCTGATATCTGTATCCTGCCAAGAAGTTCCAGATCAGAATAAAGGACATTTTAATGGTCAAGAAATTCCATATTTGCGAATTTTCATATACCCGACATTGCTTCGCTGCCAGCAGGCCTTTTTCAGTACCCCGAAGAAGTTGTCTTGGTGTCATGCATGCATTTACCCACTGTCGGTAGACCTGTTCAGTATCCCAGTGGGTTTACAAGCACTTCCCATAGCTCTTTAATGATTTATTTGGTTTTTTAAAGATATATAATCAAGCGGGGTGGCGCTGAAAATTATGATATTTTGGACATATTTTACAGACCTTGAGAAAATTCTTTAATTGTCCTTCATTAAGATCTAGAGATGATTTATTAATAAACTGACCTTCGAAGGCAGGGAGACATCTTCTGAGTTATTCCCTTAAGGAATAGGGACAGCGTAAGAAGAAAATGGATGATCGTGACAGGCTTCAATTACAGATTGGAATCAATGAACTCTTTCAAACAATAGGCTTTCTTTAACATGGTTGTAAATATCATAAGCATATCACAATTGATGTTTAGACAACTTTTCAGCAGTCATTTCAGAGAAAAAAATTTATGTTTTCTTTGTCTGAACATTCCAAAAGAAAAAACTGATAAGTATAGGGAGAAATCAAAACCAAAACAACAAAAGAAAAACAAACAAAAGAATAATATTTACACAGTATACATAGAGTTGTCATCAAGCGAAATACCTTTTTAGATCTTGGTCATTCACCAGATAGGTGTCTGGCTATCCCTCTAGATTCTGTAATCGGAAAGAGGTGGGACCCAATTTCTTAGCAATTAAAAACGGTCCTAGACATAAGTTCTAAATCTTTGTGTGTTCTCCCTTTCCCTCATGTGGTTTGTCTCATTTCAAGACAAGGTCACCTACTTCGAAGTTCCTGTCACATGTAGAGTTGGAATCAAACCAAATTTTGACCACTAGTTGATGCTAATCTAACTTACATTTTGCTTGAGCCCTTACCTCTTCTAGTTTTATTAAAGCGTTAATTCGATTCTCCAAAGGGGGGCAGTCTTCTTCTTTTATTTTTTGTGACAGCTGTAGTGAGGGAAGAAGAATATGTGGTGGTAGAATTGATTCTCTGCCATAGACGAGAAAGAAGGGAGGGTTACCCACTATGGTTTTTGGTGTTACTCTATCAGCCCAGATTACGTTTAACAGTGCATTATGCCAATTTTTGTGATTTTCAGTTACCGTTCTCTTGATGATTTTAATCAGATTCTTATTAGTTGATTCTGCCAATCCATTGTCCTAAGGGTAGTAGCTGGCAGAATATTTCAATTTAATTCATTTTTCTAGAGCGAACTCACTCATATCAAGAGACGAAAAATAAGAAGCGTTATCGAATACTAAACAGTCAGGGATACCAAAACGAGTAATAATATTTGAATCTAAAAAGGCAATTACCTGACTGGTATTTACAGCTCTTAAGGGGGGCAACTTCAGACCACCTGGTGAAGTAATCTGTGGATGTTATGATAAATGTATACTGTTGTGAGGATGGTGGATTGATTGGACCTATAATATCAAGACCCCACTACTGAAAAGGGGAGTCTACTGAAACAGGCTGCAAAGGAAAGGCTAGTTTCTGTATCCGCCCAGATGATTTTTGACAAATAATACACTTGCGACACAAGGCATGAGCATCTCTAAAATGTGTAGGCTAGTAATAACCTGCTCTTAAAACTTTATTGGCAGTGGTGTCCCCACCAAAATGTCCACCAGCTTCTCCTGCGTGCAATTCTAGTAAGACCTTTTTTGCTTCATCTTTCTCAAGACAGCGCATAAGTACTCCATCAAAATTTTGACGAAAAAAAATACCATTAACCAACTAAAAGGAGGGAGATTTTAATATTAACGCTCTTCTTTTAGTGGGATCTAGGTGACGAGGAGCTGACCCATACCAAGGACTGACAGAGTTTTGTGCACAACAGATTGAATTTTGATTGTGTTGTGTTGGGTTTGACATATCGTTTTCTTCTTGTTGTCCTGTTGCTGAGTCAGCGACTAAATTTCATAACTCTTGGCCTCTCACTATTTGTGCTGGGGTGATTTCTATGTCATACTCTTGTAAGGAGGTAACCCCGTTCGCCCTCTTTTCGCCTAGTTCTTTCTGCACTAACAGATTTCTGACGGCTGGGTAAGGGACAATAATTTTCGTCCTAGATTTCAAAAGATAAGATCGGAAGTGCTCGACTTCTTTAAAAATAGCATAGGCTTGCTGATATACCGTTGGGTAATTAAGTTCTGCACCTTTGAAAGCAGAGCTCATAAAGGCAATTGGGACTTCATTGTTTTCAACATTCTTTTGAGTTAGGACAATAGCGTAGGAGTGGTCAAAAGCAAATGTGTAGAGCGTGAAGTCTTGCGAAAATTCGGGGCTCATGAGAGAAGGAGTGTCTATTATGGCCTTTTTTATTGAATTAAAAGCTTGGTTTTCTAAGGGTCCCCAATGATATTGTGCATCTTTCTTAATCAAATTCTGTAAAGGTCTCACCATTTCGGAGAAACTGTGGACGAATCTCCTGACAAAGTTTATCTGGCCTAAGAAAGACTGCATAGACTTTTTGGATGAGGGAGGGGGAAGTTTCGAGATGACTTTAGTCCTTTCAGGGTTGATAATCATCCCTTTGCTTGACACAATAAATACTAAGAGTTTACCTTGTTCTACTGCGAAGACATATTTTTTAGGATTCAAGGAAATGTCATACTTATGACATTGCTATAGAACAGCTCTCAAATGAGCTAGATGATCAGTCTTTTTTTTCGAGAATACAGTAACATCATCTATGTAAACTACGACAGATTGATTGATTAAGCCTCAGAAAGCGATGCCCATCACTCTCTTGAAAGTGGCACCAGCATTAATGAGTCCAAAGGGCATTTTCCTATAAGCATAGGTGCCCCATGGAGTGCGGAAGGTAGTTTTAAGTTGGCCTGGAGGAGACATCAGGACTTGGTTGTACCCTGAAAAACCATCCAATAAGGATAATCTTTCAGAACCAGATACCTATTGAAGGATCTGTTCCATGGGTGGGACAGGGTTGTTTTCTTTATCAGACGCTCGATTAAGGTTTCAAAAATCAACGCAAAGTCAGATTTCACCACTCTTCTTCCGAACAAGGACAAGGTTAGAAATCCATTGCATGTGCCTAACTGGGAAAATTATCTTAGCATTAAGGAGTTTATTTAATTCTTTTTTGACGGTCGGTTCGAGCTTAGGGTGCATTTTTCAAAACTTTTGTTGAAACGACAAGGTTTGGAGTTTCATAGGAATGACATGTTGTATGATGTTAGGGTCAAAGGTTTTTAGGTCGTCATATGTCCATGCAAAAACATCTTTGAATTCCTTAAACAATTTAATGAACGCGACTTTCTCTTGTTCAGAACACCCCACCCCTAAATTAATGCACTGTGGATTGTCATTGGTTCCCAAGTTTACTTTTTCATATGATAAAGAGGAACTATTTGTTTTACAGTTGACCGATTTTTTGAATTTGTCTTGAAGATCATAAAAATTTTCTAATCTAACTACATATTTAGGGATAGAATTTACCATGTCCGATGAATATTCAGGAGATCTCGGATCTAGTATTACCGTGAAATCGCGTAGATTGTCGTCATGAGTGCATTCGTCGATCACCGCGCATTGGAAAGTTTCTTCCATATGAAGGAAACTAATAATTTGTTGATCTTCGTCGAAGACTCTCCAATTTGTGATGTTGTTGGGAACGGATGGCCTGAACAACAGTTTGACGGAGAATGCATTCGAGGAAAAGCCTTCTGCAGGAAAGAGTTTTGAAGCTACGTTAGCTAATAAACCGGCTTCTGGATTATTCAATCTAGGAATAGAATTTATATTGAAAGAAGAAAACTTATTCATCAAATTCCATACCTCAGATTGGTAGCTTTTGAGATGTGGATATAAACAGTGGATAGAATCTCTCACCTATCTAACCACAATTTCTGAGTCGCCAAAGACAGTCAAATTTTGAATGTCCATATCTAATGCTTTTTTGAGGCCTTGCAATAAAGCCTCATATTTTGCTGTGTTGTTAGTACATTCAAATTCTAACCTGCATGCAATTAGGGTTTTGTTACCTGCTGGATCAATAATAACGCAGCCCACACCAACTCCTTCCTTGGACTTTGACCCGTCAAAGTAGAGAGACCATATTTGATTTTTATCGAGTGCATGAGACCATTGTGTAGAAACTGTTGGCTGCATATATGCTACAACCTCAGACTGTTGTTCCAGATTAATGATAGCGGAAGTCTCGGCCATGAAATTGCCGAAAAAGGTATCCATCCCTTGTATTTCGGGTGAATCAGCAGAAGGTGTAAATGGTTCATTGGGATCATTTAAATTTGTGACTGTGAGCTTTAGGTAGCGTTCATGATTTACCTTGATTTTGTTGGGCTTGTCGTTCTCGGGCAGAGACAGGTGAGACCAATTTGTCGCAAAATAGCCGTGTAGCTACTCTGACCATTCTCTGCTTAAAAACAAACCATAAACTTCTGAAATATCCACAACAATAATATCAATCACTTGATGAACTTTGGGGTTAGATGATAATCTTATAAGCACATTCCTTAATTCGCCTACAACTTTAACACTAGTTCTATTAAGTTGGATGATCTTTAAGGTGGATGGTTCAACTTTAGCATTAATCTTCTGACAAATAGACCATGGCATTGCATTGGATGATGCTCCTGAATCTACCATACAACTATGCACATTCCTATTAAAGATTTCAAAAGTTAACAAGAATGGAGGTACATTTCTGCGAGTACTAATGGTGGAAGCTTGTGGCTTTTTACTCGCAGCTTCTAAAGCTAATTTATCTATATTTGTTACATTATTTACAGGAAGGCCTCCCTTCTCATGAGGATCAAAATTGTTCTTAGCGAAATCCTTCTGAGGAACTTTTGGATTGTTCTGAACAACTTTGTTACTGCTTGGATTACCGTTTTTTATATTCTCTGCGATATTCTGTAACATTTTTTGTAGAAGAAATGGAAATTTTAATAATTCATAAACATAAATGTTAGCCCTTAACTTTTTTAGATCTTCAACTAAATCATAATCTAAGTTTGGGTTTACATGACTCTATTTAGTCTCAGCTGGTTTAGACTGTTTTGGGGGCAAAGTCATAGTGTTTTCAGAAGAAGGTTTGTTTATTGTCTTACTCCTAGTATTGTAGGGATGTACTATCTCGAAATTAGCTTGAAAAATGCTATCTGAGAAGTGTCCAAAGATGTTCGGAGAATATTATTCTTCTTCAACTATCTCTTGTTCAACTACTTCCTCAGGGATCTCAGGGGGCATCAAGTTATCCTGGGCTTCTAGAATTGTTTGAATGGTGAATTGCAGGATTTCTAGATTTAGGCCCTTGGTATTTGAATTAGGTTAGTTGGTGGGAAAAGGCTTCCTAAATGGGGGTTTGTAAGGCCCTTTGCTCGAAGAATCTTCCTCGACCGTCCTTTTCAAATCTATAATTTGATTTGACAGTTTTTGAACAACTTTTGTTAAGTTTTCTAAATTTGAGCTTTCAGGTTGTGTTTTATTTTGAGCAGGTCTAGGGAGGATTTCGATTTTCTTTTTGGAAGATGAACTATTCTCTGTTTTGTTGCTAGTAGTGTCCTTTAAACTAAGGATGTCTTTCTCAATCTGAATGGCCTCTTCGAAGGCCTCTAACAATGTGGCTTTCTTAAATCGCTTTACCCAAATGGATATACTTTGATGTAATGCTTTAGTATAATATGCTATGATAAGATTCTCAACAGGCATCGAATCCGTAGGGATTCGGTTCTTTAGTGTTAAGAATCTTTGGTTAAAGTCTTTGATTTTCTCTTTGGGGTTCATCCTTAAACTGGAAAGCTCCATGACTAGAACTTTTGGGGACTTATCATCTCCAAACTTCTCCAGAAAGCAGGATTCAAACTTCTCCCATGACACGATCGTATGGGGCTGCTGGGCAAAGTACCAGGTAGAGGCATTGCCCTTGAAAGTATAGGGGAAAAACCTATAGAATATGTCTTCGTGCTCGACATTACGGAGTCTAATGGCTAACATAAACTTTTTAATGTGATATTTGGCGATTTGTTTAGAGTCAGGGTCAAACTTGGGGAGCCACTTCTCTGGATGTTTGGGTAAGGGATGCTGAGGCCCGGGTACGACTACTGCATCTTGGTCGAGCCAGGGTATGGAAAGATTGTTCTGGTTGGCCATTGGTGTGGTCAGTGTGGAAGGCTGGGAAGAGGAACTACCCTCATCAGAAGAGTCTTCTCCAGAAGAATAAGGGGATGATGGAGGTGGTGAGGGTGGTATTCCAGATCCTCCTGCAGCAGGAGTGAGGGTTGGATCTTTAGGGTTTAAAGTGAGGTTAGTTCCTCCAAGTTGTTCTTTGATATCAGAGAAGTCTAAAGGTTGGTCCAAAGGTTGATTTGGTTGCCTTAAACGGGCGAAGGCACTATGGGTTCTTATGAGAGATTGGCAAACAATCTTCTGTACATCACCACTTGTAGGATTTGGGGTTACTAGTTCAACTGTGATCCATAGATCGTCGTTTGATGTGGTTTTTGTTTGAGGGATGATGTTGTCATTTGAATGACTTCTTGTCACTATAGGTGAGCGGTTGGGTGGTGGAGGATTCTTACGACTGCCTCGTGCCATTAATAATTTTCAGGCCATCCTTCTAGAGCCATTTGTTGACGGGCGAAATTGACTGCTCATCAACTGCAGGGGTGGATCCGGTCCGAGGTTGTCTAAATAACCCAATCCATTTGGATTAATCCACTCCGATGGGTTTAGCGGCTCCGTTGGCCGATCTAAGTCCTAGGAAAGTAAAAGAAAAACTAAGTTAATGAAGCTAATCTAAGTGAAAAACAACTATTGCAAACTATATACAAATCTAAAATATATATACTGTTTACTAACTAATATTATAAAACAATAATTCTACTTATTAAATGTTTAGTTATCAATGCAATTAAATCTCGATTATATATACAATATTTACAATATACAAATTTTGATCGAAATCTGCAAAATCATCTGTGAATTGTCTTATGACAGTGAAGCTATTCTTTTTGGATTTTTTATAAATTTTATGAAAAAGAAGTGAAACAACAACTATCTAATTAAGCAAAGAAGATAAAAATCTGTACTATATATCTATCTAAACTATCGAGAATTCTCAAATTAATTGACTATTAAATTGCAAATAACAAACTGACCTGAAGTAGCATTTCCTATTTGTCCTGTTCATAGTACTCGATTTAGTTGTTTGATGGGGTAAACCTGCACCAGATTTTGCAAAAAGATTCTCGTAAACAAGAAGCAATGACACTCTTGAATACAAATGACAGAACAAACAAGAGATATAGCAACAACAATTTTATAGTTTACAGATCAGGACATCAAGATAAATCCTACTGCGAAGATTTGTACATAACTGTTCATTTAACCAAAAAGATTAACCTTTTGTTCATTAAATTAAAACAGGGTAATTGCTGTAAATAAAATGAGATACATCAAATATGGACAATACTTAAAACATATTTCATCAACTTGTAACAAATCTTGATATCTAAAGTAGTCAATAGTTTGATTACAAATTGAAATACACAAAAAAATGAACAAAAGTAAGATAAATTGAAGCTAAAGCCATACAAAAAATCCACTTTCATTCGAGTCTGTATAATCATCAGTCCATAGTCTCTGTTCTCCCAACAATGATGATTTGTTTACAAAAAATAATAATTATATAAAGGCCACAGGATGAAACATTCCTTGTGGAAATTATCAAAAATTGTTTGCAAAAAATATGGGAACAATCTCCCAGATTGTTATTTCTCTCTAAGACTAACAACCTAATCCAAAACTGTGTAACAAAAAACATGTTTTAAAATGCCATAATCGATCCAATTCCCATTAAAATTCGTGTGTACCTGTAGATGCACAAAAATAAATGATTTTAGATTATGTTTAATTGTAAAAATCAACAGAAATTCAAATTTTATGACTAGCTACAGAATCTCACGATTCTGTAGCTGGT
>JZKD02S1999515.1:40365-50822 GCA_000966675.3 Picea glauca
TGATTTCGAAGTCACATCAATGGAATTAAAATCGTCTCTGGATTATTATGGTCACTCTTGTTTATGTGTTCATTGCATTTCCAATTCATTTATGTTCACACAGTTGGCAAGACACGAAAACCTTTATCCATTTGGCCTTTTTTGTTGTTAATATGATTTCATTTTTATGAGGCTGTGATGATATTTTAATGATTGTGATTGAGTCCTTAATACATTGGTGGTTTGATGTTCTATAGTCTTTCATCGATTTGCTTGACACATTGGTTTCATGAAAACACATTGACGTTGTGGTTAGACCCTTGGTGTAATCATTTCATACAACACATATTTGTTATGATCAAACCCTTGGTGTTGATTTCGAATCATTGTTTTGATTTTAAAACCATGCAAACGCTATGCTTGTGCAAACACCCGAGTCGACTCATAATAGTTTTCAATGGTTGTTTTATTGACATTGCAATAGTGATTTGAACCACTATATGCGTCGTCGGTTGTACATTGGGAAATGACTGTTTTGCATGGTTTGATCTAGTTCCACCACCCTCGCACACTCGGGCATTAATGTATTCCCCCTATCCCGGGTTAACTCTGTTGGTTTCGGAGAAGTCTGTGAGCTATTTCAACCTTGTGAATACCCTGTCCAAACCCTTGCCCATTCACCCGGCTCACTGTGTGCTCCTGTCTATGGCACCTGTGGTGCGCATAGAGCCAAATGGTAGCCAAACACTCCTGTTGTTCGAAAATTCTCGTAAGGATTTGGAAAATGGTGGTCGGCTGGTGTTTATCCAAAGGTTTGAGGGTTTCAACCTTTCGGTTGCCCAACAATTCGCCCTCACCTTCGATGGATGCAGGGCTAAGGACGAAGACATACAACTCGAGCTACGTGAGAAATTCCTAAGTTCGGCTACAGGACTACCAGCTACAGGGCAAAGGTGGTTTAAAAATTCCAAAGTAGACGAGGTGCCATGGCCGCTCCTATTCACATCGAGAAAAATTGTTACCTGTGATAGAGGTATTCCTATCACTACTGTCAAACCCAGGTGGCACGATCTTTTGGGAATTATTAAGCAGTTTGTGACCTACGAAGGTTGGTATGGCTTGGTATTTATGTATTATCTTCGGTTATTGATGAATTTTATAGGCTACCCTTTGAATATGCCACATTATCTCTTGTGTAGTATATACAAGATGTCCAAAAGATTCAAGCGTGAGAAGGTTGATAGAAGCCTTTTCCATCACTGCTTGATCAAACTCATTATCATCCACCATTTGAGCCTTTGTAGCGATTTTTGGCAAGCCTTCCTATCTAGGAATGGCTTTGCCACTCCCGAGTCTATCCAAGTGGACAAGGTTGTGGTTACTGAAACATTGGTTGGACCAGCCGTGCCATTTCATATCCTTCTACCCCCTGTCAAACCCTCGGATTTCCCCGACATGGACCTACCCGATACTATGGCTGACCCATGTGCTAAAGAAAATACTAAGGCCATCAAAAGGCCTATGAGTAAGAAAGGCAGAGGTGATACTACTGTAAACGGTAAGGGAAAGAAAAACGCACGATGGATATCGAGATGTGCTAGGAACAAACCCAAGCCAAATGTTGACCAGAAGCCAATGGTGCTGAGTGAGGACTCGGACTCCGAAGTTGAACGATTCTTGACTGAGGAATACCCCTATTCTCATGGCTTATGCTCTATGGAACCCTACGACTACGTTTCCAACTTACCTCCGTGCCTCAAGAACGACCCTAACTATCCGGGAATCAAGCTTCACAATAAAACCCCTGGTAACTTGAACAAACCCTTGCCTGTGATGCCACAACCCGATCAACCATCGTGTACTCAATGTAACTCCTGTCTTGAACGTTATTACATAGACGTTCCCCTGTTGCAATCTAAGATCAAATCGTTAGAGGAATGGGTGATAGTGCTGTCGAAGGAGAACGACCAGCTACAAGCCAACGAGAAGAAAAAAAAAACCACCGGTTCGATTGTCTTTAGAAATGTCGAAGCAACAACGGCCTTTGTCAATTCAAAATTATCATGACCGAGTTGTTTTCTTACTTCTCAGGTATGTATTTCGACATCGATTTTTCTTTATGAGTTTGCTTGAATTAATATAACGGATTGGGTTTGCTTTCGATTATCTCTGTTTGTTTTTAATAGATTCAAAACAATTCTGTTGACTTTGAATTATCATAAATGATTTCGTTATGAATCATGTATGGAATATTTGTTTTGCTAAACTCGGACACAACTACGATTTAGTTGGTGCGATTTTATTATTCTCAGATTAGTATAAACAATTGATTGTTTTTTAGTCGGTTTGAATTAGGGTAGTCAATTGGGTTTGTTTTCATTTAGTTTTGTTCGAATAGATTTAAGGAATGATTATGTTTTGCTTCCATTTTAGATTATGATTGCATCCGACCTGTACAGGAGATTTACTTGCTAAAATCAGCCACAGTTATGTTTTGGATTGATACGATTTTGTTGTTGTTGGATTGTGTCGTCTCTGAGTTAGTTCAATTTATTTCCTATGGTTTGATTTTGAAATGATTCTGTATGCTTGAATTGGCATGATCCTTTATGTATGCAATGCATAAATATCAGTGATTGGTTTGATAAATATAATGTAATCTACTAAATCGAAAAAAAAACACTGTTAGTTTTGGATTCAAAAACGATTTTGTGAATGGCTGAGTCGACATAAATTATTGCATGAAAAATTTACTTGATCGGTTACAGTTTGTGTCGATTGAAATTGGTTCATGAAAATGATTTCATTGTTTTGATTTTTAAAACGATTATGTCTTCTCTGAATTGGAAATAAAAGTTGTGTGATAGATCGTACATATCCTGTTATCATTTGATTGATTCAATTACGATTTCATCTGTTTCAAATTGGCATAAAGATTTGGTTACTTCTGGCATGAGCGATTTGCTTTGTGTTGATATAATGATTAAAGATTTGTTTTCATAAGTTGAATATATTTCTGTTAGCATTTCATTGATTTAAAACAATTATGTTTTCAAATTAGACCAGCTACAGAATCGCAAGATTCTGTAGTTAGTCTTAAAATTTAGATTTTTGTTAATTTTATCAATAAAATATCCTCTAAACTTGTCTATTCTTGTCCACTTTCAGGTGTATACGAATTTCAATGACCAATTGGATATGCTGTGGCAGTTTAGGAGATACTTTTGTGATATAGTTTTGTTATAGGTTGTTATCTTTAGTCAGGAATAGAGACTTGGGATAATTATTCCCAGATTTTTTGTAAAACTGTTTTTGATAATTCCCATAGGGATGTTTTACCCTGTGGTCTTTAAATACTTGTTATTTTTTGTAATGGACCCATCATCATCATGGTTGGGAGAACAGACTATGGATTTATGATACAAGTTGGGATGAAAGTTGATGTCTTGTAACAGCTTTATCTTTCAATATATCAAACTTTTATTTCAAGTTTTCTTCGTATCAGTTTGCAATTAATTATCGACTACTTTAGCTATCATAATTTGTTGCAGGTTGATGTGATTTGGTTTATGTGTTGTCCATATCTGATCTCTCTTATTTTAAAAGTAAAACAATTACTTTGTTTCAATTTAATGAATTAAAGGTTTATCTTCTTCGTTAAATGAATCATTTTGCACAAATCTTTGCACACAGATTTATCTAAATGTAATGATTTGTAAATGATAAGATTGTTGTTATTTTTATGTCTTGTTTGTCCTGTCATTTATATTTGAAGAGCGTTGCTGCTTCTTGTTTACAAGAAGCTTGTGGAGAATCTGGTGCGGGTTTCCTCCCACCGAACAACTAAATCAACTATTGCATACAAGACAAACTTGAAGCGTTACTTCAGGTCAGTTTGCTATTTATTATTTAATAGTTAATTTATTAGTGTTATTTAAGTAGTTTAGATAGATATATATAGTTAGAATTATTATTTTAGTTGCTTAGCTTAGATAGTTTTTATTTAATTTCTTTCTCATAAAATTATAAAAATTCAAAAAACAATAGTTTTGTTGTCTTAGGACAGTTTACAAATGATTTTTGCAAGTTTTCATTTAAATCTGTTATCTGTAAATATTGTATATTTGTAATTGGATCTGATTCTGTTGATAATTGAACATTTAATTTTATAGAATTATTGYTGTATAGTTTAGGTAATAGACTGTATATATGTACTTTATATTTGTTTATTAGTTTTCTTTAATTATTGTTTTCATTTAGATTAGTTCCTTTAGTTAGTTTTCTTTCATTTTCTTAGGACTTAGATCGGCCAACGGAGCTGCTAAACCTGTCAGGGTGGATCATTCCAAACATCTTGGGTTATTTAGACAACCCCGGACTGGATCCACTCTTCCAGTTGGCAAGCGTTCATTTTCGCCCGTCAACAGGTTCACCTTTGGGAACCCAAATCATTGGAGAATGCGTTCAGGGTGGAGAGAAATGTTGAAAATAAAAATATGGCTATGGCTACTAGAAGGACCACTCCTAACATCTATCAAGAGAATAATGGTCCTTCTAAAAAACCTCAACCTACAAGGTTGACACCTCAACAATTGGAGGAAAGAAAATAAAAAGGTTTATTTTTTAGTTATGACAACAAGTACGGTAAGGGACATATGTGTGGTGAGAATAAATTATTCTACATAGATTGTGAAGAGGAAGAAGAACAATAACAAGAACAAGAACCATCTCAAGATGAAAAAATAGAAGAGATTTATTTTGAAGAGTTGACTCCCATGATATCATGTAATGCATTGGCTATAATTATCACTCCTCAAACCCTAAAGATTGAAGGATATATCAAAAAGAAAAAGGTAATAATCTGAATTGATTCTAGTAGAACTCATAATTTCATTCACTATAAATTAGCCAAAGTTCTCAATTGCTTTATATATCCAATGCCAGAGCTTAAAGTAATGCTTGCAAATGGAGGAACTATCAATTGCTTAGGAAAATTCCATAAGATCAATCTTACTATGGGGGAATATGTAATCAATATGTCAATGATTTCTATACCCATGAGTGGTGTTGATGTCGTACTAGTAGTCTGATGGTTACAATCATTGGGAATAATGGCTTTTTAATTTTCAAGAACTTTTCATGAAATGTTCATTGGAAGGAAAGGAAAATGAGTTAAGGGGTATCCCAGGGAAGCCCAGTAGGTGATAATCTCTAATGGCATGAAAAAATTATTGAAAAAGGGGAATCAGGGTGTAATTGTACAACTATTCTCACTAGATGTTCAAGCATCTAAGCCATATATTCCCCTAGATTCCCAAGGGATCATTGATAAGCATTACAAAGTATTTGAATATATTTCGAGAGGTCTTCCACCCACTCGAAATCATGATCATGCTATTCACCTAATTCCTGGGAGTGTTCCTCCTAACATCAGGACTTAGAGATACCCTTATGCCCATAAGAGTGAAATTGAGTGTATGGTTGAAGAAATGTTAAAATATAGCATTATTAGACCTAGCCAAAGTTCTTGGTCTGCACTGGTCGTAATGGTACTCAAGAAAGAGGCCTCATGGCATATGTGTCCAGATTTTAGAGAGATCAACAAGATCACTATTAAAGATAAGTTTCCCATTCCCATCATTGATGAATTTTTAGATGAACTACATGGATTAATCTACTTCACAAAGTTGGATCTTCATTCAGGGTATCATCATATTAGAATGAGGGAATAAGGTATCCCAAAAACAACATTCCAAACTCAATGAATGTTACGAGGAAAATATATTTATGGCTAGGGTAAACCACAACAGACGGAAATGACTACATAAATCAACTCTCTTCTCAAGTATGTTATGTAAACAAATATGCTAGAAAGACAAGAAAAAAGGCCTACCTTGTCTAGACATTCAATGGATTCCACCGTTGATCACTCGACCCAAAGAAATATACCTACAACTAGTCCTCAAAAACCAAGCAAAGTAAGCATATGGTGATAATAAATGATGTTATCACATTCAATAGCATAATCCATTAATAAACATGACAAATACGCCCATGGAATAATAATTCAAATATTTAAAAGATATCAATTGGATGGGAAAAGAGTATTTATATTAATATATAATCAACATAAGTGAAAATGTTACAGACTTTCATGTCGACACGGTTCAGAACCAAGAAACTAAGTTCCTTCCAGTTGGGCCTCCACCACTTCAATCCTCCACCAAAGGAAAGCTCATAAAAGAGAAACAATGAGGTTCTCAATCAATAAAGAAATATATTGGGTGTTGAACACTATGTTCAGACTTAAAGGACAAAGGGATGTAGACTCAATATGAAGTAAATAATTTCTCCAGAGTAACTTTTCTCTCAAAGTTGAATTCTTTCTCCTCCTTTCCATAGCTTAGAATTGGCCCATTTATAGCCTTCAAATGGAACTGAAGGGCAGAGTCAGAACGTTTCCAGTATATGGAAGGTCGAGGATCATAGATATCCTGTTGTGACATGGAAACTCGAAACCAATTTTCATTTTTGGTCACAAACACCGATGTGCGCGGGTTGTAGTGGTGTAGCCTCTGTATACACATGTTGTATAGTAGGAAAGGTGTGTACATGTGGAAAAATATGTATTTTTATCTCTAGGAATTACAAACAGGGATGATAAATCTGCATGGGAAAATTGAAAAAGGCCTTTTGTGCAAGATTGCATAGGGTAAGGAAAATATTTCTATAACAGATGCCCCCTAATGTGTGAGGTCAGAGAAGTATCTGCAATGGCTGAAATAGATTATAAACAAACCAGAAGTGGATTGATGGGGAAGCAGCTAGAAGAACTAGTTTCTCATTACATTCTGCACTCACTTTGCATACATGGCTACCAATAGAATTACACTACAGATCCATGTGAAAATATACCAAACAACTGTCAGTGGCCATGAATAGGAAAATACAAATGTGGTTACATGCCAAAAGTTGTCATAGTCACGGACAAGGCCCAACATAACAAGTCTCAAAACCAATCTGAAGATATCTGTATACAATGGAGTACAATCTGATCTCCCATGATCACTGAAGCCATATAGGTACTGGTCCAATGAAAAGGAAGAAACAGCTCAGGAAAGCTACAACCACATACTGATGTCTTCAAGTCTTATACACAATCCACCAAGGGTGAAATTATAAATCATGTGAATAAAGGAGTTGAGGTCGAACACAATGAGACATTGTTTGATTACCAGTCATTGAGGTATACCGTAAACAAATGTGAGACAACCTATCGATAATGAAAGTAGGTATCAAGGAACTGAGTACATTCTTACAAGTGTGAATAAAGGAGTCGGTTTCGAAAACCTGAATAATCCATCGATTAGGAGACATTGATGAATTATTAATTTTTGATGGTGAGAGAACCCGCCACTAATGACTTCAAGTCTCAAGGTACTCATAATACTCTAGGTCTCATTTCCAGGAAAAATTAGCTAAATTCAATGGAAGGAGACCCACTGAAAGGAGAGAATTAAGGCATCTCTCATTAGTTAACATGAGGTACAAAGCATGAGCTTCATGATTTGGAGGAAATCGAACAAAGAACATGTTCACAAACCAACGACCCTATGTGTATTTCGCTTGTGCCAAGTGCAAGAGATACACAAAAAAGACCCTTTGAATAGAAACCAATGAGGAAAAATGTTTTTATCGGATAAATCGGTAGGTGCAGACACTAATAGATCTCCCTAGATCCACCTGGATCTAGAAAAAAACAGGACAGGACACGACTCTTTCCCTAAGTTGCAATCATTGAATCTACTACTAAGAAGGAATGAGTGACATACCTTTATATCACATCCTTAGGTCTCTGTTGTTCCCGCTTCACTCCGATGCTCTTGTGAAATCAGGTCCAAGACAACACAAACCAACCAAAGTGAAGATGGCAAAGTATATTCGATGTCAACCTATGCATATGATCAAGGAGTTATGCAATAAAATAAGAGTGATTTGATGGGAAAGGGACATGCCGCTGTATTATATTAAATGAAAGTAGAAGATACAACTGGATCGCCTTGATGTCACAATATTCCTTTCAGTGACCCTTGGTTCCAACACACACACTTTCTCTACACTTTCATGAAGAAGATCCAATACAACTTGATATACCAAATAGATTCTTCAAGCTTCTGTCCAAGCAGATTCCTTCACACAATTATTTCACCAATTCTTCATTCAATCTTGCTTAACCTTTTCCATGAGAAACCTTTCAATATATAGGAGAAGGAGAGATGGTTAAATGGATGAGGATGATCCCACTAAATCTGAGAAGTCAGTAGGATGCCAACCATGCAAATTCCAACTCATTTTCTAGAAGGTTCCCTTCTAGAACCTTTGTGACCTCTTCTCTTTTCCAAGCTTTGAAACAGGTTTACACCCTACCTATAGAGAAGACTGCGAACAGTTCGCACCCTAAGTTTGGGTTTCCTACAAGAATGAAGGATTTTTGCACCCTGTAATATAGGCAACCTGCGAACTCATCTTAAAAATGTGTTTTTTGGAAGGAGACAGTAGTCACTTTTCTTAGGCAAAAAGTCGTTGTGGGATCCTAAATACATCACTTGTAGAGACATCAATAGAGTGACCAAAATCATGTGTAACAGAATGCTCCCCAAAGTATGAGGCCGGAACTTGTGACAGCCGAAATACTTTGTAAAATGTGTGTGTGTGTCATAAACAAGGAGCACACTTAATCGGAAACTTGTAAACAACCAAGCATCTGTAGAATATAATACCAGTTCTGAGGTAGGCATTCCCATGCTCAGATCATAAATGAATGGAATCATAAATGTAGGTCATGGCCACCAATCATACACCGTGAATCCATTCTGTCAAAATGATACATAGCCACCAGGAATACACTATGGATCTATGCAAGAAGACTTGAATTAAGACGACATAGCCACATGACATACATAGTGGATCTATGTTCCGATACAAATCATACATACTCCATCGCAGCCTAGATAAAAAAAGATGAGACCCAGGGTCTTCAGTCTCATCACCTGAAAGTACGAATCTAACCATGTGATTACATGTGTTGAAGTCGAACATGGTAGAAACCACTTGATTACCGGTCATTGATGAAAATCGTTAACAAGTGTAAGGGAAATCACCATTGATGTCAATGATTCCCAAGGTACCAAATTACAATCCGAATGAATGTGAATGCATGAGCTGAAGTCGAGCACTCAGCGGAATCTCTCGATCAGGGATCAATGATGTGAAACCCCTGTCGAAAGTGAAGAGACCTACCATTAAGGCATGCAGGTTCCAAGGTACTAAATGATTTCTAAGTCTAATTTCTAGATAATGAGTTGGAGTCAATGGAACAAGATTCATCATAGGAGGGCCTTGATGTATCCCCCATCAATGACACAAAATAAGTAATAGATTTTGAGGATGAAACAAAGTATGAATACGGGTCGAAATGGACACAGGGAAGGCCGACATAGTAAGAATGGACAACTGCAGATGGCCGACTCAATAGAGGGCTCGTGTGAACTTCTCTTGAACATATGAACGACACGACCAAGGACTTGGCAGCACTGACTCAAAGACGACCCAAGATATGACCTTGTAGCAAGTCGAACGAGAGACAAATGGATTTCCCAACCTGGATTGAAATGATGAATAGGGGGTGTCATGTTAAAGAGCGACGCTTACTACCATTAATATGAATATGAAAACACATCCCTTTCCCAAAATTTCCCCCACCATTTCTGGCAAGCACCTCTTTATTTTTACACAAGCTTGAAGAGGATCACATATTCTTGTCGATGTAATCTCATCCTTCGGATGAGTCCCTCGAAGTATGTTTAACGAACCCTAGGAAGGAGTGGTTCGGTCCCATTGCATTTCTTTCGATGTTTGTTTAACGAGTCCAATGATAGAAAAATCGGGGGTTTTTCATGTTTTGAGAGTCTGAAAAAAACTTAAAGAGAACTCTCCCAGTTCCTTTTTTGTAAAAGAGTTCGACGAGACCGAAAAAGTGATAAACTATCACACATCGAACGTTTTTTCAAATACTTTAACGAGCGTGAAAAGAACAAGATCACTCGGCCATCTTTTCATTTTTATGGAGCGTGAAAAGAGCTTAAAGGATACTCCTTAATGTTCGTCGTTTTCGTGTTACCATGATGAGTATGAAAAGATGAGAAAAAGTATACTCGGTTACATTCTCATATATTTTCGAGCGCGAGAATGAACGAAGACTGAGCTCGAGTTTTTTTCTAAAAAACCCTAAAAAAGTAGTCGTACATGCGACAAAAGAAAAAACACCCGTACCCCCTCGTTCGGACTTCGAAGTTATGATATATGTGAAAAACCACACTCACAAGGCTATTAGGGTATTAGGTTTTATAGACAAAGTAATAAAAATAATATAAAAAATCAATAAAAAATAGTAAAAAGTGAATAAATATGGGTAAAAT
>JZKD02S1999537.1:0-11389 GCA_000966675.3 Picea glauca
GGTCCATTACCCAAACCTGTGGTCTCCAACTTCTCATGGCCATAACTCTCTAACCGTGAGGAATTATGTGACGTTCCACATACCACCAGAAATGGCATGACAAGCACTATCCATCATGGATAGTTTCACCAACAATTTCTTTTATCTTCATCTCGTTATTCCTCATACAAGCATGGGTCCTCCAACCATTCTTCTAGGATAACTCAATCCATAAAGCGACTTCCCGTGAGGGATTTCACCATAAGGGGAACACTTTGGAGTTCATCCATTTGTACACCTTATGATGATGAGTCATCTATACATTTTTCCAATACTGCATCATATACCAATGGAACCACATCGATCCATCTTCATCATGTATCAATGACAACTCATTGATCCATCTTCATCTATGCATTCTCATCAAGGACAATACATATTACATTACATCAATCATCAATCAATCAATCCTTTGACATAAATCAATCAATTGAAATATATGAATGACATCAATCAATCAAACCATTGGCATCAATGACAACATGATCCAACACTTCACGGTGTCCATCATTGCGACGCTAATTCCACTGAAATTCTGAATGAATTTTCTGTAGAAACTAGCCATTCCATTAAAACTTCTTACCTCAAAAACATTCCTCGGCGATGGCCAATTCTTGATCACGTCCACCTTCTCAGGATCCATCTTCAATTCATTCGCCGAGATTACAAAACCCAAATAAATGTGCTCCGTCTGCATGAAGGAACACTTCTTCAAATTGATCACCAGCTTCTCCTGTTGTAGCCTTCTCATCACAATGGCCAAATGCCTCAAGTGTTCAGCCTTGGTCTTGCTGAATATCAGTATGTCATCCAGATACACAACTACAAATTTACCAATGAATTCCCTCAGGACTTCATTCATCAGCCTCATAAAAGTGCTCGGTGCGTTTGTCAAGCCAAACAGCATGACCAACCATTCGTACAAACCCTCATTGGTTTTGAATGTTGTCTTCCATTCATCTCCATCTCTCATCCGGATCTGATGATATCTGCTCTTGAGATCAATCTTTGAAAAATAATTTTCCCCACTTAGGCAATCCATCAAGTCATCCATTCTCGGCAGTGGAAATCTATATCTGATGGTGATTTTATTAATTGCTCTGGAGTCTGTACACATTCTCCAGCCTCCATCCTTCTTCGGACTTAGTACTATCGGAACAACACATGGACTCAGACTTTCTCTGACCAGTCCCTTATCCAGCAAATCCTGTACCTGCCTTTTGACCTCCTCGTTCTCCAGAGGTGTCAACCTGTACGCTGCCTTATTCGACAAACTTTCTCCGGGTATGAGATCGATGTGATGACTCACACTTCGCATCAGTGGTAACGAACGAGGTAGTTCGTCCACGATGATATCAGCGAACTCTCCCAACAGTTCCTGAATCTCGTCTCGCAAGTCATCCACTCTTGTGTTTGTTAGGACAATTCTCGGCTTCCTGACAACAAAGAATTATGGATCTTCGTTCTTCTCCAACTCTGTGAGAAGTTATTTCCCACTCATGAGAAGTATCATGGTGTTCACTTATGGCTTCACTTCTTTATCCTTTATTGGAAGCAATCTATGGGTTCTCCCATTCTTCTCCAAGGTATATGTGTTCATTCTCCCATCATGAACCACATTTTGGTCATACTGCCATGGTCTACCCAGCAATATATGACATACATCCATGGGAATAACATCGCACAGAATCTCATCATGATAATTCCCAATCTTGAATTTAACCAAGCATTGTTTAGTGACACTTACCTGGTGTCCTTTTTGTAACCACGAGACTTTATATGGACTTGGGTGCTTAGTCGTTTCTAGCTCCAGCTTTTCCACCATCTCGGTTGAAACGAGATTATCGGTGCTCCCACTGTCCACTATGACTTTGCATTTCCTATCCTTGGCTATGCAAGCCGTTTTAAATAGTCTGCTCCTTTGCACTGCGCTTTCCACCTCTTTCTCAGGTGTCAAGAGAATCTTGTGCGTTCCAAGTGATCTTCCACTGTCCGCATCCTCATCATCACGCCTCTGCGCCTCAGTGATGTGAGCTTCACTTCTGTCTGGCTTCCTGTCTGGATAGTCCACGGCTTTGTGTCCATCTTTTCCACATGTAAAACATGTGATAATTCCTCCATGGCCTCTTCCTCTACCTCGGGTAAGAGGAATAGCGTTGGCATTAGCATATCCGCCACCCTGCTCTGTATGTTGCCTCCTCGGCTCAACATATTGTTGCCTCTGTTTAGTTTGTGGTTGCCTCTGCTGTGAGGTTCCACCTCTCTCCATTTTACCCTGAGGTCTCTTCCAATCCTCCTTGGGCTTCTGAATTCTTTCCTGGGCAACCGCTTTGCCTCTGGGTTGAATCCTACCTCTCCCTCGCTGTCCCCGCTTGCGGTTCAGCTTCTCTTTGGCTTTCAGAGCCATCTGGTACGCATCCTCAACTGTTCGGAGGGTAACCATGCTCAACTCATCCTAAATGTCATACCTCAGACCATTCAGATACCTCACCGCCTTTTCATCATCACTCTCCCGATGACCAGCTCGAATGTTGAGCCTGTAGAATTCTTCGGTGTACTCCTTCACTGTCATCAATTTCTATCTCAGGTTCTGCATACGCCTGAACAGAGTGATCTAGTAATCTCTGGGGATTAACTTCACTTTCATCTTAGTGATCATCCGATCCCAGCTCTTAATCTTCTGTTTCCCTTTGGAACGCATGTCCGCCTGCAGCTCATCCCACCATAAGGCTGCATGTCCTTTCAACTTAGTAACAGCATGCCTTATCTTTTTGTCTTCTTCGATATCTTCGTAATCAAAGTAGGTGTCAAGAGCTCGGATCCAATCCAGCAACTCTTCTGCATCCAGGCTTCCCTCGTAGATGGGAATGTCCATCTTGGTCTTAGAACTCATCTGGGCGATGGCTTTTATCAATCGCTCTGTTGATGCGTCCTCTGCTGTGACCTCTTCTGCATGTCTAGCTTCCTCTTCCACCTCGGAATCACTGAACTCTCCAGCGCCGAATCTGCATCTTTGCGTTGTCTCCATCTCCTCAAGCCTTTCTCGGAGATCTCTCATTTTTCATTCCATCTCTGGATTCCCTGTCGGCCTTCCTCTTCTTCGGGCATCCATGTCTTCACGATTAGCCGACTGCCTTTCTCTTCTGGGCGGCATGATGTCTTCTGTTTCTCTCTTTTGCTAAAAAAAGCAAAAGGTACTCCCGCTCTAATACCACTCTGACACAAGTCATGTGTATCAGAGTGCTTTCCTTTTCTCCTTCCCTTCTCTCGCTTAAAATATACAAACAAGATTTCAATGGCTCTGATACCACTCTGACGCAAACCGCTCTCAGCAACAGTCGCTCCCACCAGGACCTCCTTTTCTCTCAGGCACGATGATTCCAAGACTCTTTCAACTCCCTCATCGGAATTTCATTTCCCATAGGTATGTCCTTCAGCAATCTCCCCTTCAAAAATCGGGGAATCGGAACTCGCGTTTTCGCGAGTTTGATGCTCACGATATCGGCCCTTCAATTTCCCGAGCCCGAGCTCCGATGGTCAAAGGTCAACGTCTCCACTCATCGGGGATTTCCCTATCGGGAAATCGCTATCCGCGATGTCAATGCTCTGTATTTTCAAACCCCAAGTACTGAGGTACCGATTTCCCCGATACAACGCCACCTATATTCCACTAGTTCCCGGGGTCTCACGCTGCCACATCACATCGAGATTTCATGGATCGTGGATCCATGATGTATGTTTTATCTGCTGTCAAAACCCCCGAACGTTGAATCCTGACCTCCCAGGATTCGATGCCATGTGTCCCTGCTCTGATCGACGGCTCCCGTTGATTCAGGAAATCGCTACTCGCGATTTCGACGAGCACGAAACTTATGCCTCTTCAAACGCCAAACTCCAAACCCCAATGGACTTTAGTCCTTTGTGCGCCAAGGTGTTAACTCCTACACAGCTTCTCCACGATCGAACAGTTAGCGGGATTTTGAGATTCCCTCCCGTGAATCCTGTCCGTTGATTCTTCCTCTCGAGGAATCCTTTCGCTCTAAAGCTTCTCTTGTTCGGAGCTTCTCCTGGGTCTGTTCCACAATATTTGCAAGGAACTCTCCCTCCTGAGCTTTGCCCACTCTGACTTCTTCAGAGAATTTTCCCACGCTGTGTGCTCAACCTTTAACAACACTCAAAGTGTCGAGGTCTTCAAATTCCGTGCACTCACCTGCAACAGAAATCTCTGACTTCTTTTCTCAGACTAGCTACTGAGACTCCCACCTTGACCTGTACTTCCCCTGCATGGTTTCGCTAAACCAAATCAACTCCTGGGTGAACGAGAATGAGAGATTAACTACTAAACCTCATCAATGCATTCTATGCAGATGAATTCGACTGCACTCTTTGCAGGAATCTCCTGGCTCAAATAGAGAAACAATTGAAACTCATTCTCGTCTCTCTCACATATTTCGAATCTACCATGAAATCACATACACAACATGTAAAACAAAGGCATAACAAGAAGCAAATATGCAATAGCATAATATCAACAGCACACAGAGAATAACCACAGCCATGGAATTGAATCAAAGTTTTCCTATTAATTCAATATCTGTACATGGGTGTCTTCCACAAATTCTCTGCTCTGATCTACTTTCTCTCGATGATAATAATACAATGTACAAAGGAGGGTGCCTATATTTCGTTTTCCCTCTTGAAATCTGAAGCTATTAATTCTACAATAAATTCCTATTTAACAACATTAAAACTAATAAATGCCTTCCTATCTATAATACAATACAAGTGCGCTTCATTACATCAATCTCATTAATATTTGGCGTAGCAAATATCAAAGTAGATTTCAAAAATAAGTTTGCTGGCTTGTCCAGCTGTCTTTCCCTGCTCCATGCAATGGCTCGCTTGATGAGTTGTAGATGCTCCTGCATCATTTCTTTTGTTTCCAAAAAGTAGTAGGATTCTCTGAGCAGACTAAGCTGATGAATTCTTGCTTTAATAGGAGAATCCTTTCTTGTATGTCTTCCCTTTTCAATTGATCTCTGATTCTGATCCCTGTTTGGAACTGCTTAAGTTCTTTTAATGTTTCGTTCTTTCTAAGACTTAGTTGGAAAACATATGAAATCCTTGGGGTAGAGACCAAAGAAAGTTTGATTGTCACTTTACCCTGTGGAGAAGGAACTATGATAAAGTATCCAGGATTTTCTGGAGTCACCATGGTAGAGCCATGGGCTGATACTACTACAAGGAAAGGAGTGCCAAGGATACAGGCAACCGGAATGTCTGCTAAGAGAAATTTTAACTTTATACAATAGTCTTGGAAAGAAAGGATTGCTTCTGGAATCTGGAATGAAATATCATTTGGAATATTTCCTAGTCCCACAACCATAGCTTGAGTTTTTTCCCATAAAGACACAGGAATAGCATGCTTATTTATCATGTTCAATGTTGAGTATATATTTCTCTGAACAGTTCAGGATCTCCATCATTTTCTTCTTCCTGATGGAGTACAAACTTGGTTCGGATTACCCATGGATGTTTTTCTCTTACAAACATCATTTTATATTCCTCTTCTGAAAATAAATCAGCAATAGTTTCAAGCCTCTTGTTATGGAAGAGAAACATTCTTCCGACTTCTGAAACTTGGGGATGTATCCCAATTGGATTTAGTCCAAACTTATGCCACCATTCCATTAACCAGTCAGGTTCAAGACCTAGAATGAAGGAATATGAAAAAATTATCATACAGTAATAATATTTATATCTGTCTATCCAAAGACAAATATTAAACCACATTGATTTGTACTGATGATAATTTATATTAAACAATTTCTCCTCTGAATTCCCATTCGGCCAATCTTGAATAGTTGTCATCTTGTTAATTTGGAAAAAGTTCCAAGCAGGAGTTTCTTCCCATCTTTGCATTTGTTGATCAAACCATTCTCTGTTAGCAGACCTGATTCTACTAAGATCTCTCATTTCTACCAATTTTTCTCTAGAAGTAATAATAGAAGTTTGATGTATTCTACCAAGTATATGCTGAGGAAGTACATAAATACTAGTATTTTTTGAAAATCCAGGTAACCCCAATTCTATATTTTTTTAATCCCTGAGCTTCCATTCTGGTATCCAATTATTTTCAAAAATTTCCCAGGGAGTATTTTCAGCCAAATAATTTGTAACAGGAGCATTTCGCTGATCATCCCAAACTTCTACAATTACCAAAATTTTCTTACAATAAGCAATTTGAGCATAAGATTCAGAGACAAATGGCAGTTCAATCCTTTTGGGATGAATTTCTCCTATACTTGGAAATGTAATAAAATAGCCTGGTTTATTGTTTGGACAATAACAAGAACCATGAGGTTCCACAACAGAGAGGAATGGAGTCCCCATAATGTAATCCACTGGTAAATCTGAAAGTTGGTACCTCATCCCTAGAGCATATCCTTCAAAAACCAAAATTCCTTTAGGGACTTCAAACTGGAAAGAAGNCCATGGTCTACCCAGCAATATATGACATACATCCATGGGAATAACATCGCACAGAATCTCATCATGATAATTCCCAATCTTGAATTTAACCAAGCATTGTTTAGTGACACTTACCTGGTGTCCTTTTTGTAACCACGAGACTTTATATGGACTTGGGTGCTTAGTCGTTTCTAGCTCCAGCTTTTCCACCATCTCGGTTGAAACGAGATTATCGGTGCTCCCACTGTCCACTATGACTTTGCATTTCCTATCCTTGGCTATGCAAGCCGTTTTAAATAGTCTGCTCCTTTGCACTGCGCTTTCCACCTCTTTCTCAGGTGTCAAGAGAATCTTGTGCGTTCCAAGTGATCTTCCACTGTCCGCATCCTCATCATCACGCCTCTGCGCCTCAGTGATGTGAGCTTCACTTCTGTCTGGCTTCCTGTCTGGATAGTCCACGGCTTTGTGTCCATCTTTTCCACATGTAAAACATGTGATAATTCCTCCATGGCCTCTTCCTCTACCTCGGGTAAGAGGAATAGCGTTGGCATTAGCATATCCGCCACCCTGCTCTGTATGTTGCCTCCTCGGCTCAACATATTGTTGCCTCTGTTTAGTTTGTGGTTGCCTCTGCTGTGAGGTTCCACCTCTCTCCATTTTACCCTGAGGTCTCTTCCAATCCTCCTTGGGCTTCTGAATTCTTTCCTGGGCAACCGCTTTGCCTCTGGGTTGAATCCTACCTCTCCCTCGCTGTCCCCGCTTGCGGTTCAGCTTCTCTTTGGCTTTCAGAGCCATCTGGTACGCATCCTCAACTGTTCGGAGGGTAACCATGCTCAACTCATCCTAAATGTCATACCTCAGACCATTCAGATACCTCACCGCCTTTTCATCATCACTCTCCCGATGACCAGCTCGAATGTTGAGCCTGTAGAATTCTTCGGTGTACTCCTTCACTGTCATCAATTTCTATCTCAGGTTCTGCATACGCCTGAACAGAGTGATCTAGTAATCTCTGGGGATTAACTTCACTTTCATCTTAGTGATCATCCGATCCCAGCTCTTAATCTTCTGTTTCCCTTTGGAACGCATGTCCGCCTGCAGCTCATCCCACCATAAGGCTGCATGTCCTTTCAACTTAGTAACAGCATGCCTTATCTTTTTGTCTTCTTCGATATCTTCGTAATCAAAGTAGGTGTCAAGAGCTCGGATCCAATCCAGCAACTCTTCTGCATCCAGGCTTCCCTCGTAGATGGGAATGTCCATCTTGGTCTTAGAACTCATCTGGGCGATGGCTTTTATCAATCGCTCTGTTGATGCGTCCTCTGCTGTGACCTCTTCTGCATGTCTAGCTTCCTCTTCCACCTCGGAATCACTGAACTCTCCAGCGCCGAATCTGCATCTTTGCGTTGTCTCCATCTCCTCAAGCCTTTCTCGGAGATCTCTCATTTTTCATTCCATCTCTGGATTCCCTGTCGGCCTTCCTCTTCTTCGGGCATCCATGTCTTCACGATTAGCCGACTGCCTTTCTCTTCTGGGCGGCATGATGTCTTCTGTTTCTCTCTTTTGCTAAAAAAAGCAAAAGGTACTCCCGCTCTAATACCACTCTGACACAAGTCATGTGTATCAGAGTGCTTTCCTTTTCTCCTTCCCTTCTCTCGCTTAAAATATACAAACAAGATTTCAATGGCTCTGATACCACTCTGACGCAAACCGCTCTCAGCAACAGTCGCTCCCACCAGGACCTCCTTTTCTCTCAGGCACGATGATTCCAAGACTCTTTCAACTCCCTCATCGGAATTTCATTTCCCATAGGTATGTCCTTCAGCAATCTCCCCTTCAAAAATCGGGGAATCGGAACTCGCGTTTTCGCGAGTTTGATGCTCACGATATCGGCCCTTCAATTTCCCGAGCCCGAGCTCCGATGGTCAAAGGTCAACGTCTCCACTCATCGGGGATTTCCCTATCGGGAAATCGCTATCCGCGATGTCAATGCTCTGTATTTTCAAACCCCAAGTACTGAGGTACCGATTTCCCCGATACAACGCCACCTATATTCCACTAGTTCCCGGGGTCTCACGCTGCCACATCACATCGAGATTTCATGGATCGTGGATCCATGATGTATGTTTTATCTGCTGTCAAAACCCCCGAACGTTGAATCCTGACCTCCCAGGATTCGATGCCATGTGTCCCTGCTCTGATCGACGGCTCCCGTTGATTCAGGAAATCGCTACTCGCGATTTCGACGAGCACGAAACTTATGCCTCTTCAAACGCCAAACTCCAAACCCCAATGGACTTTAGTCCTTTGTGCGCCAAGGTGTTAACTCCTACACAGCTTCTCCACGATCGAACAGTTAGCGGGATTTTGAGATTCCCTCCCGTGAATCCTGTCCGTTGATTCTTCCTCTCGAGGAATCCTTTCGCTCTAAAGCTTCTCTTGTTCGGAGCTTCTCCTGGGTCTGTTCCACAATATTTGCAAGGAACTCTCCCTCCTGAGCTTTGCCCACTCTGACTTCTTCAGAGAATTTTCCCACGCTGTGTGCTCAACCTTTAACAACACTCAAAGTGTCGAGGTCTTCAAATTCCGTGCACTCACCTGCAACAGAAATCTCTGACTTCTTTTCTCAGACTAGCTACTGAGACTCCCACCTTGACCTGTACTTCCCCTGCATGGTTTCGCTAAACCAAATCAACTCTTGGATGAACGAGAATGAGAGCTTAACTACTAAGCCTCATCAATGCATTCTATGTAGATGAATTCGACTGCACTCTTTGCAGGAATCTCCTGGCTCAAACAGAGAAACAATTGAAACTCATTCTCGTCTCTCTCACATATTTCGAATCTACCATGAAATCACATACACAGCATATAAAACAAAGGCATAACAAGAAGCAAATATGCAATAGCATAATATCAACAGCACACAGAGAATAACCACAGCCATGGAATTGAATCAATGTTTTCCTATTAATTCAATATCTGTACATGGGTGTCTTCCACAAATTCTCTGCTCTGATCTACTTTATCTCGATGATAATAATACAATGTACAAAGGAGGGTGCCTATATTCCGTTTTCCCTCTGGAAATATGAAGCTATTAATTCTACAATAAATTCCTATCTAACAACATTAAAAATAATAAATTCCTTCCTATCTATAATACAATACAAGTGCGCTTCATTACATCAATCTCATTAATATTTGGCGTAGCAAATATCAAAGTAGATTTCAAAAAGAAGTTTGCTGGCTTGTCCAGCTGTCTTTCCCTGCTCCACGCGCTGGCTCGCTTGATGAGTTGTAGATGCTCCTGCATCATTTCTTTTGTTTCCAAAAAGTAGTAGGATTCTCTGAGCAGACTAAGCTGATGAATTCTTTCTTTAATAGGAGAATCCTTTCTTGTATGTCTTCCCTTTTCAATTGATCTCTGATTCTGATCCCTGTTTGGAACTACTTAAGTTCTTTTAATGTTTCGTTCTTTCTAAGACTTAGTTGGAAAACATCTGAAATCCTTGGGGTAGAGACAAAAGAAAGTTTGATTGTCACTTTACCCTGTGGAGAAGGAACTGTGATAAAGTATCCAGGATTTTCTGGAGTCACCATGGTAGAGCCATGGGCTGATACTGCTACAAGGAAAGGAGTGCCAAGGATACAGGCAACCAGAATGTCTGCTAAGAGAAATTTTAACTTTATACAATAGTATTGGAAACAAAGGATTGCTTCTGGAATCTGGAATGAAATATCATTTGGAATATTTCCTAGTCCCACAACCATAGCTTGAGTTTTTTCCCATAAAGACATAGGAATAGCATGCTTATTTATCATGTTTAATGTTGAGTATATATTTCTCTGAACAGTTCAGGATCTCCATCATTTTCTTCTTCCTGATGGAGTACAAACTTGGTTCGGATTACCCATGGATGTTTTTCTCTTACAAACATAATTTTATATTCCTCTTCTGAAAATAAATCAGCAATAGTTTCAAGCCTTCTGTTATGGAACAGAAACATTCTTCCGACTTCTGAAACTTGGGGATGTATCCCAATTGGATTTAGTCCAAACTTATGCCACCATTCCATTAACCAGTCAGGTTCAAGACCTAGAATGAAGGAATATGAAAAAATTATCATACAGTAATAATATTTATATCTGTCTATCCAAAGACAAATATTAAACCACATTGATTTGTACTGATGATAATTTATATTAAACAATTTCTCCTCTGAATTCCCATTCGGCCAATCTTGAATAGTTGTCATCTTGTTAATTTGGAAAAAGTTCCAAGCAGGAGTTTCTTCCCATCTTTGCATTTGTTGATCAAACCATTCTCTGTTAGCAGACCTGATTCTACTAAGATCTCTCATTTCTACCAATTTTTCTCTAGAAGTAATAATAGAAGTTTGATGTATTCTACCAAGTATATGCTGAGGAAGTACATAAATACTAGTATTTTTTGAAAATCCAGGTAACCCCAATTCTATATTTTTTTAATCCCTGAGCTTCCATTCTGGTATCCAATTATTTTCAAAAATTTCCCAGGGAGTATTTTCAGCCAAATAATTTGTAACAGGAGCATTTCGCTGATCATCCCAAACTTCTACAATTACCAAAATTTTCTTACAATAAGCAATTTGAGCATAAGATTCAGAGACAAATGGCAGTTCAATCCTTTTGGGATGAATTTCTCCTATACTTGGAAATGTAATAAAATAGCCTGGTTTATTGTTTGGACAATAACAAGAACCATGAGGTTCCACAACAGAGAGGAATGGAGTCCCCATAATGTAATCCACTGGTAAATCTGAAAGTTGGTACCTCATCCCTAGAGCATATCCTTCAAAAACCAAAATTCCTTTAGGGACTTCAAACTGGAAAGAAG
>JZKD02S1999548.1:0-26835 GCA_000966675.3 Picea glauca
TTTATTTATGATAAAAAGGAATTTGGAGCCCCACTATAAAATCATCCTATTGTGAATGTTAGTATCTGTCACATCTCTTCTCAGAGATAAGATGCCACCATTCTACTGAGTGTTTGACTATGTATTTCTACAGTTTTGTACATTTCGCTCATTAATATAAATTGTGTATTACTGTATATATTTGTTTATAGTTTCATCTATGATATATTTATGTTATATTATTGGATATATAAGGTATCTCTATACATTTCTTTATTATATCTCCACTCTCATTTTGTGTCGAAAATAATACAGATCAATGGTATCATAGCATGTTGCTCTTGATCATTTTTCAATGCATGTCCCCAACGAGGTCTGAGTATAGCAAGTTCGGTATTCAACTTGTCTCTCTTGAGGAAAATATATCTCACGCGCATAAGAAATACTCCATGGAGGAAGAAAATAAAAATGATGGAGCAGAAGATTCTATCAATTTGCTACTTGAGCAAGCTCTCACATGACAGAGGGATGAAATGATGGAGAATTTTTCCCACGTCCTTGAATGCTTGTCGATAGAAGAAAGTGCGTATTCATCAAACGACCACTTTGGAAACACCTATCCTTTCAAGGTACAAGTTAATTTTGATATTCTTGTATTTGAAGGTCATATAGATGGAGATGCCATAGAAAAATGGTCAAATCTACTAGAAGTTTATTTCTTTCTTCACAATTTTTATGACACAGAAAAGATCATCCTCAGACTCCTTAAGGCTCTTCCCCATGTAAAACATTTGTGGGAAAATTACTTGGATAAAAGTTCCACAAAGGAGTCTGGAATATATGGGGTCGAGCCCACTTGATATTTTTTTGTGGATGTGGTCAAGGAACAATATTACCGTGTTGGAAACTATGATTACCTTTACATGAGATGGACCATGCTACATCAAGAGAGGGGCCAAGAAGTGTTGGAGTTCACCAACACCTTCCATACCTTACACACCAAGATGGGTATCAAATATTTTGAGCGACATTTGGTTCTGACATATCATGGGGCTATACACAGTTACATCCAAACTGAAATTGATTTTATGGACATTTCGTCACTACAAGATGCTTACTGATATGTGGTCAAAATCGAGAATAAATTTAAGCACCAGAACAAACGGGAGTTCGGGTCTTCAAATATGAAACAATCAAATAATGATAAAGATGGCCCTCGCAAACATCCTTCTGAAAACCATTCCAACCACAGGAAAAAAAGGGTAACGAAAAGACAAATAAGAACACTGGAAATTTGTGTGACTTCTAAAAAATCACCTAGCACAACATCGATGAATGTTGCTCAAAACAGTCATTGGTGGCCAAGAAAAAAGATAAGGATCCAAACCCTGATTCAAAAAATACTAGCAGAAGACAGATCATCGATGCAGACCCCACTACTATTGTCATGACCGCAAAAATTTAGCCAGAGGAACCAATAAATCCTGAAGAGGGGGAATGCCTCTTCCATTCACAAATGTTGGTGAAGTGGACCCCATTGCATTTGATTTTTTATAGAGGAAGCCATAAGAACCTCATCTCAACAGAGGTCGTTAAAGATTTGGGATTGTCGACAACACCACACCCACAACCATACAACATTGGGTGGCTTCACTAGGGATAAGACATCTGTGTCATCCTACAGTGTCGATTGTCATACTACATCCAACCCTTCAAGGATGAGATATTATGTGATGTTTCCCCACTGGATGTCTGTGATTTTTATTTGTTCCATCCATGTACATGGAAGTGTCATGTTGTTTATGAGTCTCGATCCTGTAGTGTCATTATTACTCTAGGGGGTTATCTATATAGGATACTAGAGGTATTTTTGACTATTGTTCCACCAAAATAGTGTCACAAGGTAATCTCTCATACTGCAAAAATCATCCTCTTCACAATATGTTCAAAAGGTGAATAAAAGGCCACTATAACCCCTGCATCCTCAACACCTGATATCCAGTGGAAGAAGATTCCAGAAGAGAAAGAAGATATTTTTTCTTCACCTATGATGGTGCTTACATAATGTCACACTAATCCAACATACAACAAGTTGGTTGAACATATTCAACACTTCCAACAACCATATCGTAACAACCTTCCACAAACAAAGAAGCGCAACATCTCTAGTAAGGTAAGCAACTCACCAAGATTCAGATTCAGTGAATGCTTTCCCCTCTCCCTCAAGAACTCAACGCAATGGAGACCATTTCTTCCTAAGGAGGGAGGATTGATCCAGGTGGATATAGGTGGAAACCCACCTATTCCAACTGCCAAAAAACAGTCTTCTGGAAACTTACTATTTTTAGGAGTTTTTTGGTTCTTCAACTTTTGGGGCCATTTTGAGGGTAAAAATGAAGTTTTTTTAGGATCAATCAACTCAAATATATTCTAAGGCTTAGATTGAGCCCCCAAAATGAATATCCTCATCAATACCTTTCCAAGGAGATACTGTGCACCACAAATGAAGATCATATTCTAAAGTTACGCCCTCAAGAAGTTGATACACCAAACTACCCAAAACGGGGTCCACAAAACTGTTGTCTTTTCATTTTCTGGGGTTAGGGTTTTGGATTTTATTTATGATAAAAAGGCCTTTGGAGAATCATTGAAAAATTATCTTCTTGTGAATGTGAGTATCCATTACATCTCTTCTCAGAGATAATGATGCACAAGCATCACTACACCTTAGCACACGCCAGTCAATTAACTCACATGGTGCGCATTCAAGAAACGGAGAGGCGTTTCTCTCTCATTTTTCCTCGAGAATCAAAAGCATGATCTGGGCATTTAATGATGACAATATGGAAGATCCAAGTTGTCCATTCGCACAAGATAGAGATAAGGTCACCATTAATTGCTTGACAGCAAGAGGGATCTGCATCCGATTTGGAGCAGATTTCCATCATTGTAATTTTCCCATTAGATAGGCATTTTGAATGGTGATTTGAGACCACTAGTTTAGCTTGTGAGGGAAGCTCGTTGAGCCTCTCTTGTATAAATATTTTTATTGTTTCCAAGTAGCTTTTTTTATGTAGGTAGCTAGAGTCTGATGAAAAATATCATTGTGAGCCAAGTTAGGGAGATTGATGAGGGACGAGACTCAATGACAATCCGAACTCAAAATATTGAAATTTGACATTCCACCATTAATATAAAATGATAGTTTTTCCTGTTATCAATTTTTGTGTAATTTTTTTTGTGTTATGAATGTCATTTGTATGCATTTGAATTGTAGATCAATGTTATAAATCGTCTTCAGGGATAGAGATACAGTTTTCTATCTGTGAGTGTGTTGAATTAAACCTGGTTCTCTAGGATAAGTGAAAGGAGTGCGTGATAGAGAGAGGAAACTCTATGAGCCAAAGCAAGGAGTGAGTGTCTGAAATCAGTGGAGTCATAAGAGAATTTTCCAGGGGGGCATACCGGGGTAGTTCACAGACTCAGGAAAAAATTTAAGGTGGTTAAGTACCTTGGAAAGAAAGGTTGTGTGGGAGGAAGCACAATTCAAATTTATTGAATACTCTGAAACACTCTACCATGAGGGCATTGATTTAGTGTGAGAATGAACAAAGAGAACATGGTTGAAAGTGTTGGAATCCTTAAGAGAATCCCATAATTACTGAACATTCTGAGGAAGGAAGGCTTTGAAAGAGTGCATCGACAAAGGAAAGGAGATGCCTTAAACCCTTCTATAAAGCTAAGGGAGAAATCATTGAAGAAAGAAGCTGAGAACAAGGAGTGCACTAAAGATATTGCAAGTCCATATTACAAGCTCAGGAGGAAAAGTGAGAAGTTACCAGGAGGGCACAAGGAAGTTCACATAGGAACGATGAACTTTGAAGGTTTTAAAGCCNTTTATTTATGATAAAAAGGAATTTGGAGCCCCACTATAAAATCATCCTATTGTGAATGTTAGTATCTGTCACATCTCTTCTCAGAGATAAGATGCCACCATTCTACTGAGTGTTTGACTATGTATTTCTACAGTTTTGTACATTTCGCTCATTAATATAAATTGTGTATTACTGTATATATTTGTTTATAGTTTCATCTATGATATATTTATGTTATATTATTGGATATATAAGGTATCTCTATACATTTCTTTATTATATCTCCACTCTCATTTTGTGTCGAAAATAATACAGATCAATGGTATCATAGCATGTTGCTCTTGATCATTTTTCAATGCATGTCCCCAACGAGGTCTGAGTATAGCAAGTTCGGTATTCAACTTGTCTCTCTTGAGGAAAATATATCTCACGCGCATAAGAAATACTCCATGGAGGAAGAAAATAAAAATGATGGAGCAGAAGATTCTATCAATTTGCTACTTGAGCAAGCTCTCACATGACAGAGGGATGAAATGATGGAGAATTTTTCCCACGTCCTTGAATGCTTGTCGATAGAAGAAAGTGCGTATTCATCAAACGACCACTTTGGAAACACCTATCCTTTCAAGGTACAAGTTAATTTTGATATTCTTGTATTTGAAGGTCATATAGATGGAGATGCCATAGAAAAATGGTCAAATCTACTAGAAGTTTATTTCTTTCTTCACAATTTTTATGACACAGAAAAGATCATCCTCAGACTCCTTAAGGCTCTTCCCCATGTAAAACATTTGTGGGAAAATTACTTGGATAAAAGTTCCACAAAGGAGTCTGGAATATATGGGGTCGAGCCCACTTGATATTTTTTTGTGGATGTGGTCAAGGAACAATATTACCGTGTTGGAAACTATGATTACCTTTACATGAGATGGACCATGCTACATCAAGAGAGGGGCCAAGAAGTGTTGGAGTTCACCAACACCTTCCATACCTTACACACCAAGATGGGTATCAAATATTTTGAGCGACATTTGGTTCTGACATATCATGGGGCTATACACAGTTACATCCAAACTGAAATTGATTTTATGGACATTTCGTCACTACAAGATGCTTACTGATATGTGGTCAAAATCGAGAATAAATTTAAGCACCAGAACAAACGGGAGTTCGGGTCTTCAAATATGAAACAATCAAATAATGATAAAGATGGCCCTCGCAAACATCCTTCTGAAAACCATTCCAACCACAGGAAAAAAAGGGTAACGAAAAGACAAATAAGAACACTGGAAATTTGTGTGACTTCTAAAAAATCACCTAGCACAACATCGATGAATGTTGCTCAAAACAGTCATTGGTGGCCAAGAAAAAAGATAAGGATCCAAACCCTGATTCAAAAAATACTAGCAGAAGACAGATCATCGATGCAGACCCCACTACTATTGTCATGACCGCAAAAATTTAGCCAGAGGAACCAATAAATCCTGAAGAGGGGGAATGCCTCTTCCATTCACAAATGTTGGTGAAGTGGACCCCATTGCATTTGATTTTTTATAGAGGAAGCCATAAGAACCTCATCTCAACAGAGGTCGTTAAAGATTTGGGATTGTCGACAACACCACACCCACAACCATACAACATTGGGTGGCTTCACTAGGGATAAGACATCTGTGTCATCCTACAGTGTCGATTGTCATACTACATCCAACCCTTCAAGGATGAGATATTATGTGATGTTTCCCCACTGGATGTCTGTGATTTTTATTTGTTCCATCCATGTACATGGAAGTGTCATGTTGTTTATGAGTCTCGATCCTGTAGTGTCATTATTACTCTAGGGGGTTATCTATATAGGATACTAGAGGTAGTTTTGACTATTGTTCCACCAAAATAGTGTCACAAGGTAATCTCTCATACTGCAAAAGTCATCCTCTTCACAATATGTTCAAAAGGTGAATAAAAGGCCACTATAACCCCTGCATCCTCAACACCTGATATCCAGTAGAAGAAGATTCCAGAAGAGAAAGAAGATATATTTTCTTCACCTATGATGGTGCTTACATAATGTCACACTAATCCAACATACAACAAGTTGGTTGAACATATTCGACACTTCCAACAACCATATCGTGACAACCTTCCACAAACAAAGAAGCGCAACATCTCTAGTAAGGTAAGCAGCTCACCAAGATTCAGATTCAGTGAATGCTTTCCCCTCTCCCTCAAGAACTCAACGCAATGGAGACCATTTCTTCCTAAGGAGGGAGGATTGATCCAGGTGGATATAGGTGGAAACACACCTATTCCAACTGCCAAAAAACAGTCTTCTGGAAACTTACTATTTTTAGGAGTTTTTTGGTTCCTCAACTTTTGGGGCCATTTTGAGGGTAAAAATGAAGCTTTTTTAGGATCGATCAACTCAAATATATTCTAAGGCTTAGATTGAGCCCCCAAAATGAATATCCTCATCAATACCTTTCCAAGGAGCTACTGTGCACCACAAATGAAGATCATATGCCAAAGTTACGCCCTTAAGAAGTTGATACACCAAACTACCCAAAACGGGGTCCACAAAATTGTTGTCTTTTCATTTTCTGGGGTTAGGGTTTTGGATTTTATTTATGATAAAAAGGCCTTTGGAGAATCATTGAAAAATTATCTTCTTGTGAATGTGAGTATCCATTACATCTCTTCTCAGAGATAATGATGCACAAGCATCACTACACCTTAGCACACGCCAGTCAATTAACTCACATGGTGCGCATTCAAGAAACGGAGAGGCGTTTCTCTCTCATTTTTCCTCGAGAATCAAAAGCATGATCTGGGCATTTAATGATGACAATATGGAAGATCCAAGTTGTCCATTCGCACAAGATAGAGATAAGGTCACCATTAATTGCTTGACAGCAAGAGGGATCTGCATCCGATTTGGAGCAGATTTCCATCATTGTAATTTTCCCATTAGATAGGCATTTTGAATGGTGATTTGAGACCACTAGTTTAGCTTGTGAGGGAAGCTCGTTGAGCCTCTCTTGTATAAATATTTTTATTGTTTCCAAGTAGCTTTTTTTATGTAGGTAGCTAGAGTCTGATGAAAAATATCATTGTGAGCCAAGTTAGGGAGATTGATGAGGGACGAGACTCAATGACAATCCGAACTCAAAATATTGAAATTTGACATTCCACCATTAATATAAAATGATAGTTTTTCCTGTTATCAATTTTTGTGTAATTTTTTTTGTGTTATGAATGTCATTTGTATGCATTTGAATTGTAGATCAATGTTATAAATCGTCTTCAGGGATAGAGATACAGTTTTCTATCTGTGAGTGTGTTGAATTAAACCTGGTTCTCTAGGATAAGTGAAAGGAGTGCGTGATAGAGAGAGGAAACTCTATGAGCCAAAGCAAGGAGTGAGTGTCTGAAATCAGTGGAGTCATAAGAGAATTTTCCAGGGGGGCATACCGGGGTAGTTCACAGACTCAGGAAAAAATTTAAGGTGGTTAAGTACCTTGGAAAGAAAGGTTGTGTGGGAGGAAGCACAATTCAAATTTATTGAATACTCTGAAACACTCTACCATGAGGGCATTGATTTAGTGTGAGAATGAACAAAGAGAACATGGTTGAAAGTGTTGGAATCCTTAAGAGAATCCCATAATTACTGAACATTCTGAGGAAGGAAGGCTTTGAAAGAGTGCATCGACAAAGGAAAGGAGATGCCTTAAACCCTTCTATAAAGCTAAGGGAGAAATCATTGAAGAAAGAAGCTGAGAACAAGGAGTGCACTAAAGATATTGCAAGTCCATATTACAAGCTCAGGAGGAAAAGTGAGAAGTTACCAGGAGGGCACAAGGAAGTTCACATAGGAACGATGAACTTTGAAGGTTTTAAAGCCGAGAAAAGTCACAAAAGAGTCTATGAAGAAATCTGCAAGGACTATAGAATGAGTTTGAGAACAACCTAAGTCTCAAAATAAAAATTTACGCTAAGTGTGAAAAGGGGTCAAGGACTTGTCGAAGTCTCGAAGGCCATAAAATAATCCATCATCGGAGGATACAGGTGGTAGAAGATCGAGAGGTTCGGGAGCAGGAACTTCGGGAGTTTTTCCAGGAGAAACCAAATATATTCACGAAGTCACGAGGTGTAAAGTGATTCTGGACCATTGGATATAGAAGGCACATGGTAGAGATCCACACAGTTCAAAAGAAGAACCCTTCGAGAAAATCAAAGGAAAGAACACCCGAAGAACTAGAATTCGAAGCATTCCTAGTCGTCCATTGATATAGGACATGTGGAGTTGGGATCGACACTTCATTGATTCATAAGTCAGGAAGGATAGAGTCAAGATAAGACAGGACTCACGAAGTATGAACTTGTGATTCAATCACAGTATTTGATCATGAGAGGAGTGTGGACCGTAGATATGGTCTCAAAGAATTCACCGATTCAAGAATTGGGAAAAAAGGGGAGTAAGCAAGTCACAAAAGTTCTGAAGTACAAAATCATGAAGGGAGATGGCCCATGGTCATAATACGTGGTCACATCAAGGAGGGAAGCCTAACATAGAGAGCTAGCATCTGTTGGCATTACGATTTGAAAATCACTAAGGAGAGGGTCCACGGGTGCCACATAACCTGTGCCAAGAAGGTAAAGGGCTTGTGTCAAGTTAAATTGGTTCCCATCAGGAGCAGGATGAACCACTCAGTTCGATCACTTGAACGATCCTAGAATGGGAGGTCAAGAAACCCTTTGGAGGGAAGGGGGTATGTGCCAAGAGTGGTATCAGAGCTAGTTTTGTCTACAAATCATAGGCAAAGGAGATATCAGAGCTAATGTAGAATTAATTTATGTAGGCAAGAGGGACAAAGTGTGATGCTCTGTTGAAGTTGTTGCAAGGTGTGTAACAAATGTTAAATAGCCAGTTGGGATGCAGGTGAAGCAATATGGAAGTTGGAAGTCATGAGCATGGTCAAGGGAGAGTCTTCCCATAGAAAAGAAAAGTGGAGATAGACAAGGAGCTCAGTGAAATCCAAGCCCAGATGGAGACGCTAGCATTCAAAATGCAGTAGGAGGAAGGGGTATGCTGGAGGTATAAATGGCCCTTGAAGAGAACATCTAAATGGCCTGTTCAGAATATTTTGACCAGAAGGAAGCAATAAATGTTAAGAATGTGGTTGAGGCATGCTGCAAACCTCAATAATGAAGGAAAGAGAACTGGTAGGGGTCTCGTAGGTTGCCATGTGGGCAATGAGAAGGGATCAGTGGATCTCATAGACTGCCAGGTGAGCAGAGGAGATATCCCAAATTTCCAAGTGGGAAGGGGAGAATACATGAGCTCAATTGAGATTTCACGTTAGCAGGGGGAGTTGATAGATGAGGAGGAGGCAAAAGAAATACCTCGCTCAGATGAAGATTCACACGGAATTGTGAGACGTGTGAATGAAGATAATGGTAAGTTGAAAACTTCTGTCAAAAAGGAGGAGGATCAAAGGATCATTATGATCATTGGAGGAGTCAATATATTCCTACCAAGAAGCTGAGGAGAGGCGAGCATATAAGTTGTGGGTGCAACAGAAGGACAATAAGATGAGACTATCATGACGAAGGAGGAGTAGATAGTGAGATCTGTCCCAATCGAGGAGAACCCAATTGAGTTACTCACTCAGTGGGAATTGGAGTTAAAGGCACTAAAGGATTGGTTAGAGAGTCCAGAACCAGAAGGTCGATGCCATAAGATAGCCATGCTATAGGAGAAATACTAACATGCGGAGAAGTTGGTGGGAGATCGAATAGGACTAGTCGAAGAACTGACAGAAGACAATCTGTCAGGAGAAGAAGCTGAGCAGCAGTTCAATGATGAGAAGTTTGTAGGGGTGGAAGTTGCAACAGAGTGGCAAGCTAAAAACACAACAAACGAGGAGGATAGTATGGGAGATTGGTGTGATTTACCCATTGACAAGAAGAAGGTGCAGCAAGCTAGTCTTCAAAGGAAGAGCCAGCCGATGGAAAAATTGGATGAGGTGGTGGAGGATATAAGGAAGTTGATGTTAGGGTTGGAAGAGGAAGCGGTCAGCAAGGAAAATCTAAAAATAAGGAAGCCTTCACGAGAAGCAGGGAAGATGAAGGAGAAACAACAACGAAGCAGAGAAGCCGAAAGACAGCTCCAGGAGAAAGTTTGGGATCCAAGAGGATTTCAACCACACTGGAAATCTCATGAGCAGGAGATCATGATTTTCGTAGCCATGGAGTATGATGCAGGAGCATCGCTCCACCTCAGCACGTGCCAGTCAATTAATTCACATGGTGTGCATTCATGAAAGGGAGAGGCATCGCCCTCTCATTTTTCCTCAAGAATCAAACGCATGATCCAAACATTTAATGATGACAAGCTGGAAGAGCCAATTTGTTCATTCTCACAAGCTGGAGATAAGGTCACCATTAAGTGGTTGACGACAAGAGCGATCTACATATGATTTGGAGAAAAATTCCATCATTGTAATTTTCCCATTAAATAGGCATTTTGAATGGTTATTTGACACCGCTAGTTTAGCTTGTGAGGGAAGCTCGTTAAGCCCCTCTTGTATAAATATTTGTATTGTTTCCGAGTAGGGTTGTTGATGTAGGTAGCTGGAGACTGATGAAAAAAATCATTGTGAGACAATTTAGGGAGATTGATGAGGGCAGAGACTCAGTAACATTCTGGATTCAAACTATTGTAATTTGACATTCCACCATTAATAGAAAATGGCAGCTTTTTCTGATATCAATTTCTGTGCAATAGATGTTGTGTTATGAATGTCATTTGCATGCATTTGAATTGTAGATGAATGTTAGAAATCGTCTGCAGGGATAGAGATATAGTTTTGTATTTGTGAGTGTGTTGAATTAAACCTGGTTCTCTAGGATAAGTGAAAGGAGTGTGCGATAGAGAGAGGAAAATCTATGAGCCGACACAAGGAGTGTGTGTATGAACTCAATGGAGTCAGAAGAGAATTTTCCAGGAGGGAATACCAGGGTAGTTCATAGACTCGGGAAGAAATTTCAAGGTGGTTAAGTACCTTGGAAAGAAATACTATGTGGGAGGAAGCAAAGTTCAAAGTTACTGAATACTCTGAATCACTCTGACAGGAGGGCATCAAGTTAGTGTGAGCATGCACTAATACAACACGGTTGGAAGTGTTGGAATCCTTTAAATAATCCAATAATTATTGAACATTCTAAGGAAGGAGGACTTTGCAAGAGTGCATCGACAAAGGAAAGGAGATTCATTAAACCCTTCTATAACGCTAAGGGAGAAGTCGTCGAATAACAAAGTTGAGCACAAGGAGTGTGCTAAATATACTGTAATTCCATATTACAAGCTCAGGAGGAAGAGAGACATGTTTCCAGGAGGGCACGAGGAAGTTCACATAGGAATGGTGAACTTTGAAGGTTTTCAAGCCGAGCAAAGTCACAGAAGAGTATGTGCAGAACTTTGCAAGGACTAAAAAATGAGTTTGAGAACAACCTAAGTCTCAAAATAAAAATTTGTGCTAAGTGTGAAAAGGGGTCGAGGACTTGTCGAAGTCTCGAAGTCCAGAAAATCATCCATCGTCGGAGGAGACAGGTTCCAGAAGATCGATAGGTTCGGGAGAAGGAACTTCGGGAGGTTTTCCAGGAGAAACCAAATATATATGTGAAGTCACGAGGCGCAAAGTGATTCTGGATCATTGGATCTAGAAGGCACATGGCAGAGATCCATGCAATTTGAAGGAAGAACCCTTTGAGAAAATCAAAGGAGAGAACATCCGAAGAAATATAAGTTGAATCATTCCTAGCCGTCCATTGAGATAGGACATGTGGAGTTGGGATCGATGCTTCCCTGATTCGCAAGTCAGGAAGGATAGATTCAGGATAAGAGAGGATTCATGAAGTCTAAACTCTCAATTCAATCATAGTCGTTGATCACGAGAGGATTGTGGATCGTAGATCTGGTCCTGAAGAATTTGTCAATTCGGGAAAAAGTGGAGTAAGCAGCTCGCGAAAGTTCCAAAGTAAAGAATCACAAAAAGATCTAGCCCATGGTCATAATCCATGGTCACATCAAGGAGGGAAGCATAGCATACAGAGATAACATCTATTGGAGTTAATATTTGAAAAGCGCTAAGGAGAGGGTCTGCAGGTGCCACTAACCTGCACCAAGAAGGTAAAGGGATCGTGTCAAGTTAAATCGGTTCCCATCAGGAGCCCAATGAACCACTCGATTCAGTGACTTGAATTATCCTCTACTAGGAGGTCAAGCAACCCTTTGGAGGGAAGGGGGTCTGTGCCAGATAAGATGCCATAATTCTAGCGAGTCTTTCACTCTATATTTCTACAATTTTGTACATTTCTCTTAGTAATAGAAATTGTGTATTACTGTATCTTTGTGTTTACAGTTGCATATATGATATATTTGTGTTATATTATTGGACATATAAGGTATAAATGTACATTTATTTATTATATCTCTGCTCTCATTTCGTGATGAAAACAATTTGGATCGATGGTATCATATCAGGCTGTTGTTGATTGTTTTTCAGTGCAAGTCCCTGACAAGGTTCGAGTATATAAATTTGGGTATTGAGCTTATCTATCTTGAGGAAAATTGGTTTCTCATTCCAAATAAACCCTCTATGGTGGAAGAAAATAGAAATGACGGAGAAGAAGATTCTATCAATCTGTTTCTTGAGCAAGCTCTCACGCGATAGAGGGATGAAATGATGGATAATTGTTCCCACATCCTTCAATTCTTTTTGATAGTAGTAAGCACATATTCATCAAGAAGACACTTTGGAAACACCTCTCCTTTCAAGGTATAGGTTGATTTTGATATTCTGATATTTGAAGGTCAGATAGATGTGGATTCCCTAGAAAAATGGTGAAATTTGTTAGATGGTTATTTATTTGTTCACAATTTTTTCGACAAGGAAAATATCACCTTCTCACTCCTTAGGGATCTCCCCCATGTCAAACATTGGTGGGAAACTTTCTAGGAGAAAATTTCCACAATGGAGTCTGAAATATATGGGGTCGAGACAACCTGGAATTTGTTTGTGGATGCGGTCAAGGAACAATATTACCCTGTTGGAAACTATGATGACCAGTACATGAAAAGGACCATGCTGCATCAAGAGAGGGTCCAAGTAGTACCGAAGTTCACCAACACCTTCCATACCTTATGCACTAAGATGGGTATCAAATATTTTGAGCGGAATTGTTTTCTGAAATATTGTGGGGCTCTACACAGGTACATCCAAACTAAAATGGAGTTTATGGAATTTTCATTGTTGGGATCTACTTACTAATATGATGTCAAAATTGAGAAGAAATTTAAGCACCAAAACAAGTAGGACTTTGGTTCTACAAATCCAAAACAATAAAATCATGACCCTAACAAAAAACCTCCCAACAACCAGTCCAAGCCACCGAAAAATAAGGGTAACGGAAAGACAAAGAAGGACACTGGAAAGTAGTTCGATTTCCACAAAATCCCTTGGTACAACACCGATGAATGTCACTCAAAATAGTCAATTGGTGACCAAGATCAAAGACAAGGAGCCAAACCCCGATTCAGAATCTGATTCAAAAATTACTGGCATAAGACAGGTCATCGATGTATACCCCACTGCTACTATCGTGACCGCAACAATTCAACCAGAAGAACCACCAGATCTTGAAGATGGGGAGTGCCTCATCCATTCAAAAATGTGGTTGAAGGAGACCTCGTTTCATTTCATTGTTCATAGCAGAATCCATAAGAACCTCATCTCAACAGAGGTCATAAAATAGTTAGGATTGTTGAAAACCCCACACCTGAATCCATACAACGTCGGGTGGATTTTCTAGGAACGAGTCATGTGTATCAGCCAACATTGTCTATTTTCATACATCATCCAGCCCTTCAAGGATGATCTATGATATGATGTTTCCCCATTGGATGTCTGTGATGTGATTTTGGGCCAACCATATATGTGGAAGCATCATGTTGTTTATGAGTCTCGACCCCGTAGTGTCGTTGTTACTCTAGGGGGTCATATCTACAAGATACCAGAGGTATTTTTTACTATTGTTCCACCAAAATAGTGCTGCAAGGTAATATATGATACTGCAAAATTCATCCTCTTGACAATATGTTCAAAAGGTGAATAGAAGGCCACTGCAACTGTTTGAAGCCTCGGCACCTTCTATCCAGTAGAAGCAGATTCCAGAAGAGAAAGAAGATATTGTTTCTTCACCTACGACGGTGCCTACAGAATGCCCCGTCAAGCCAAGATACAATAGTTTGGCTGAATATATTCAACCCTACCAACAATAGGTTTGTGATATCCTTCAACAAACCTAGCATCACAACGTCTCCAACAAGGCAAGAAACTCACCAAACTTCAAATTCAGCAAACACTTTCCCCTCTCCCCAGAGAAATCAATGCAATGGATACCATTTCTTCCTAAGGAGGGAGGATTTATCCAGATGGATATCAGTGGCAACCCACCTAATCCAACTATCACAAAACAATCTTCTGGAAACTTACTATTTTAGCAGTTTTTCGGTTCCTAAGCTTTCGAGGCCATTTTGAGGGTCTAAATGAAGTGTTTTTAGGGATCGAGCACCTCAATAATAATCTAAATCTTATATTGAGACACCAAAATGAATATCCTCATCTATACCTTTCCAAAAATCTATCATGTACCCCAAACGAAGATCGTATGCCAAAGTTATGCCTCGAGAAGTTGATAAACCAAACTACCCAAAAGAGGGTCCACAAAATTGTTGGTTTTTCATCTTCCAGGGTTAGGGTTTTGGATTTTATTTATGATAAAAATGTCTTTGGAGAATCATTGTAAAATAATCTTCTCGTGAATGTGAGTATCTATCACACCTATTCTCATAGAGAAGACGCCACCATTCTAGTGAATCTTTCACTCTGTATTTCTATAGTTTTGTACATTTCACTCATTAATAGAAACTGTGTATTATTGTATCTCTGTGTTTATGGATACATATATGATATATTTATATTATATNTGTTGTCTTTTCATTTTCTGGGGTTAGGGTTTTGGATTTTATTTATGATAAAAAGGCCTTTGGAGAATCATTGAAAAATTATCTTCTTGTGAATGTGAGTATCCATTACATCTCTTCTCAGAGATAATGATGCACAAGCATCACTACACCTTAGCACACGCCAGTCAATTAACTCACATGGTGCGCATTCAAGAAACGGAGAGGCGTTTCTCTCTCATTTTTCCTCGAGAATCAAAAGCATGATCTGGGCATTTAATGATGACAATATGGAAGATCCAAGTTGTCCATTCGCACAAGATAGAGATAAGGTCACCATTAATTGCTTGACAGCAAGAGGGATCTGCATCCGATTTGGAGCAGATTTCCATCATTGTAATTTTCCCATTAGATAGGCATTTTGAATGGTGATTTGAGACCACTAGTTTAGCTTGTGAGGGAAGCTCGTTGAGCCTCTCTTGTATAAATATTTTTATTGTTTCCAAGTAGCTTTTTTTATGTAGGTAGCTAGAGTCTGATGAAAAATATCATTGTGAGCCAAGTTAGGGAGATTGATGAGGGACGAGACTCAATGACAATCCGAACTCAAAATATTGAAATTTGACATTCCACCATTAATATAAAATGATAGTTTTTCCTGTTATCAATTTTTGTGTAATTTTTTTTGTGTTATGAATGTCATTTGTATGCATTTGAATTGTAGATCAATGTTATAAATCGTCTTCAGGGATAGAGATACAGTTTTCTATCTGTGAGTGTGTTGAATTAAACCTGGTTCTCTAGGATAAGTGAAAGGAGTGCGTGATAGAGAGAGGAAACTCTATGAGCCAAAGCAAGGAGTGAGTGTCTGAAATCAGTGGAGTCATAAGAGAATTTTCCAGGGGGGCATACCGGGGTAGTTCACAGACTCAGGAAAAAATTTAAGGTGGTTAAGTACCTTGGAAAGAAAGGTTGTGTGGGAGGAAGCACAATTCAAATTTATTGAATACTCTGAAACACTCTACCATGAGGGCATTGATTTAGTGTGAGAATGAACAAAGAGAACATGGTTGAAAGTGTTGGAATCCTTAAGAGAATCCCATAATTACTGAACATTCTGAGGAAGGAAGGCTTTGAAAGAGTGCATCGACAAAGGAAAGGAGATGCCTTAAACCCTTCTATAAAGCTAAGGGAGAAATCATTGAAGAAAGAAGCTGAGAACAAGGAGTGCACTAAAGATATTGCAAGTCCATATTACAAGCTCAGGAGGAAAAGTGAGAAGTTACCAGGAGGGCACAAGGAAGTTCACATAGGAACGATGAACTTTGAAGGTTTTAAAGCCAAGAAAAGTCACAAAAGAGTCTATGAAGAAATCTGCAAGGACTACAGAATGAGTTTGAGAACAACCTAAGTCTCAAAATAAAAATTTACGCTAAGTGTGAAAAGGGGTCGAGGACTTGTCGAAGTCCCGAAGGCCAGAAAATCATCCCTCATCGGAGGATACAGGTGGTAGAAGATCAAGAGGTTCGGGAGCAGGAACTTCGGGAGGTTTTCTAGGAGAAACCAAAGATATTCATGAAGTCACAAGGTGTAAAGTGATTCTAGACCATTGGATATAGAAGGCACATAGTAGATATCCACACAGTTCGAAGGAAGAACCCTTCGAGAAAATAAAAGGAAAGAACACCCGAAGAACTAGAAGTCGAAGCATTCCTAGTCGTCCATTGATATAGGACATGTGGAGTTGGGATCGACACTTCATTGATTCATAAGTCAGTAAGGATAGAGTCAAGATAAGAGAGGACTCACAAAGTATGAACTTGTGATTCAATCACAGTATTTGATCATGAGAGGAGTGTGGATCGTAGATATGGTCTCAAAGAATTCACCGATTCAAGAATTGGGAAAAAAGGGGAGTAAGCAATTCACAAAAGTTCTGAAGTACGAAATCATGAAGGGAGATGGCCCATGATCATAATACGTGGTCACATCAAGGAGGGAAGCCTAGCATAGAGAGCTAGCATCTGTTGGCATTACGATTTGAAAAGCACTAAGGAGAGGGTCCACGGGTGCCACATAACCTGTGCCAAGAAGGTAAAGGGCTTGTGTCAATTTAAATTGGTTCCCATCAGGAGCAGGATGAACCACTCAGTTCGATCACTTGAACGATCCTAGAATGGGAGGTCAAGAATACCTTTGGAGGGAAGGGGGTCTGTTCCAAGAGTGGTATCAGAGCTAGTTTTGTCTACAAATCATAGCCAAAGGAGATATCAGAGCTAATGTAGAATTAATTTATGTAGGCAAGAGGGACAAAGTGCGATGCTCTGTTGAAGTTGTTGCAAGGTGTGTAACAGATGTTAAACAGCCAGTTGGGATGTAGGTGAAGCAATATGGAAGTTGGAAGTCATGAGCATGGTCAAGGGAGAGTCTTCCCATAGAAAAGAAAAGTGGAGATAGACAAGGAGCTCAGTGAAATCCAAGCCCAGATGGAGACGCTAGCATTCAAAATGCAGTAGGAGGAAGGGGTATGCTGGAGGTATAAATGGCCCTTGAAGAGAACATCTAAATGGCCTGTTCAGAATATTTTGACCAGAAGGAAGCAATAAATGTTAAGAATGTGGTTGAGGCATGCTGCAAACCTCAATAATGAAGGAAAGAGAACTGGTAGGGGTCTCGTAGGTTGCCATGTGGGCAATGAGAAGGGATCAGTGGATCTCATAGACTGCCAGGTGAGCAGAGGAGATATCCCAAATTTCCAAGTGGGAAGGGGAGAATACATGAGCTCAATTGAGATTTCACGTTAGCAGGGGGAGTTGATAGATGAGGAGGAGGCAAAAGAAATACCTCGCTCAGATGAAGATTCACACGGAATTGTGAGACGTGTGAATGAAGATAATGGTAAGTTGAAAACTTCTGTCAAAAAGGAGGAGGATCAAAGGATCATTATGATCATTGGAGGAGTCAATATATTCCTACCAAGAAGCTGAGGAGAGGCGAGCATATAAGTTGTGGGTGCAACAGAAGGACAATAAGATGAGACTATCATGACGAAGGAGGAGTAGATAGTGAGATCTGTCCCAATCGAGGAGAACCCAATTGAGTTACTCACTCAGTGGGAATTGGAGTTAAAGGCACTAAAGGATTGGTTAGAGAGTCCAGAACCAGAAGGTCGATGCCATAAGATAGCCATGCTATAGGAGAAATACTAACATGCGGAGAAGTTGGTGGGAGATCGAATAGGACTAGTCGAAGAACTGACAGAAGACAATCTGTCAGGAGAAGAAGCTGAGCAGCAGTTCAATGATGAGAAGTTTGTAGGGGTGGAAGTTGCAACAGAGTGGCAAGCTAAAAACACAACAAACGAGGAGGATAGTATGGGAGATTGGTGTGATTTACCCATTGACAAGAAGAAGGTGCAGCAAGCTAGTCTTCAAAGGAAGAGCCAGCCGATGGAAAAATTGGATGAGGTGGTGGAGGATATAAGGAAGTTGATGTTAGGGTTGGAAGAGGAAGCGGTCAGCAAGGAAAATCTAAAAATAAGGAAGCCTTCACGAGAAGCAGGGAAGATGAAGGAGAAACAACAACGAAGCAGAGAAGCCGAAAGACAGCTCCAGGAGAAAGTTTGGGATCCAAGAGGATTTCAACCACACTGGAAATCTCATGAGCAGGAGATCATGATTTTCGTAGCCATGGAGTATGATGCAGGAGCATCGCTCCACCTCAGCACGTGCCAGTCAATTAATTCACATGGTGTGCATTCATGAAAGGGAGAGGCATCGCCCTCTCATTTTTCCTCAAGAATCAAACGCATGATCCAAACATTTAATGATGACAAGCTGGAAGAGCCAATTTGTTCATTCTCACAAGCTGGAGATAAGGTCACCATTAAGTGGTTGACGACAAGAGCGATCTACATATGATTTGGAGAAAAATTCCATCATTGTAATTTTCCCATTAAATAGGCATTTTGAATGGTTATTTGACACCGCTAGTTTAGCTTGTGAGGGAAGCTCGTTAAGCCCCTCTTGTATAAATATTTGTATTGTTTCCGAGTAGGGTTGTTGATGTAGGTAGCTGGAGACTGATGAAAAAAATCATTGTGAGACAATTTAGGGAGATTGATGAGGGCAGAGACTCAGTAACATTCTGGATTCAAACTATTGTAATTTGACATTCCACCATTAATAGAAAATGGCAGCTTTTTCTGATATCAATTTCTGTGCAATAGATGTTGTGTTATGAATGTCATTTGCATGCATTTGAATTGTAGATGAATGTTAGAAATCGTCTGCAGGGATAGAGATATAGTTTTGTATTTGTGAGTGTGTTGAATTAAACCTGGTTCTCTAGGATAAGTGAAAGGAGTGTGCGATAGAGAGAGGAAAATCTATGAGCCGACACAAGGAGTGTGTGTATGAACTCAATGGAGTCAGAAGAGAATTTTCCAGGAGGGAATACCAGGGTAGTTCATAGACTCGGGAAGAAATTTCAAGGTGGTTAAGTACCTTGGAAAGAAATACTATGTGGGAGGAAGCAAAGTTCAAAGTTACTGAATACTCTGAATCACTCTGACAGGAGGGCATCAAGTTAGTGTGAGCATGCACTAATACAACACGGTTGGAAGTGTTGGAATCCTTTAAATAATCCAATAATTATTGAACATTCTAAGGAAGGAGGACTTTGCAAGAGTGCATCGACAAAGGAAAGGAGATTCATTAAACCCTTCTATAACGCTAAGGGAGAAGTCGTCGAATAACAAAGTTGAGCACAAGGAGTGTGCTAAATATACTGTAATTCCATATTACAAGCTCAGGAGGAAGAGAGACATGTTTCCAGGAGGGCACGAGGAAGTTCACATAGGAATGGTGAACTTTGAAGGTTTTCAAGCCGAGCAAAGTCACAGAAGAGTATGTGCAGAACTTTGCAAGGACTAAAAAATGAGTTTGAGAACAACCTAAGTCTCAAAATAAAAATTTGTGCTAAGTGTGAAAAGGGGTCGAGGACTTGTCGAAGTCTCGAAGTCCAGAAAATCATCCATCGTCGGAGGAGACAGGTTCCAGAAGATCGATAGGTTCGGGAGAAGGAACTTCGGGAGGTTTTCCAGGAGAAACCAAATATATATGTGAAGTCACGAGGCGCAAAGTGATTCTGGATCATTGGATCTAGAAGGCACATGGCAGAGATCCATGCAATTTGAAGGAAGAACCCTTTGAGAAAATCAAAGGAGAGAACATCCGAAGAAATATAAGTTGAATCATTCCTAGCCGTCCATTGAGATAGGACATGTGGAGTTGGGATCGATGCTTCCCTGATTCGCAAGTCAGGAAGGATAGATTCAGGATAAGAGAGGATTCATGAAGTCTAAACTCTCAATTCAATCATAGTCGTTGATCACGAGAGGATTGTGGATCGTAGATCTGGTCCTGAAGAATTTGTCAATTCGGGAAAAAGTGGAGTAAGCAGCTCGCGAAAGTTCCAAAGTAAAGAATCACAAAAAGATCTAGCCCATGGTCATAATCCATGGTCACATCAAGGAGGGAAGCATAGCATACAGAGATAACATCTATTGGAGTTAATATTTGAAAAGCGCTAAGGAGAGGGTCTGCAGGTGCCACTAACCTGCACCAAGAAGGTAAAGGGATCGTGTCAAGTTAAATCGGTTCCCATCAGGAGCCCAATGAACCACTCGATTCAGTGACTTGAATTATCCTCTACTAGGAGGTCAAGCAACCCTTTGGAGGGAAGGGGGTCTGTGCCAGATAAGATGCCATAATTCTAGCGAGTCTTTCACTCTATATTTCTACAATTTTGTACATTTCTCTTAGTAATAGAAATTGTGTATTACTGTATCTTTGTGTTTACAGTTGCATATATGATATATTTGTGTTATATTATTGGACATATAAGGTATAAATGTACATTTATTTATTATATCTCTGCTCTCATTTCGTGATGAAAACAATTTGGATCGATGGTATCATATCAGGCTGTTGTTGATTGTTTTTCAGTGCAAGTCCCTGACAAGGTTCGAGTATATAAATTTGGGTATTGAGCTTATCTATCTTGAGGAAAATTGGTTTCTCATTCCAAATAAACCCTCTATGGTGGAAGAAAATAGAAATGACGGAGAAGAAGATTCTATCAATCTGTTTCTTGAGCAAGCTCTCACGCGATAGAGGGATGAAATGATGGATAATTGTTCCCACATCCTTCAATTCTTTTTGATAGTAGTAAGCACATATTCATCAAGAAGACACTTTGGAAACACCTCTCCTTTCAAGGTATAGGTTGATTTTGATATTCTGATATTTGAAGGTCAGATAGATGTGGATTCCCTAGAAAAATGGTGAAATTTGTTAGATGGTTATTTATTTGTTCACAATTTTTTCGACAAGGAAAATATCACCTTCTCACTCCTTAGGGATCTCCCCCATGTCAAACATTGGTGGGAAACTTTCTAGGAGAAAATTTCCACAATGGAGTCTGAAATATATGGGGTCGAGACAACCTGGAATTTGTTTGTGGATGCGGTCAAGGAACAATATTACCCTGTTGGAAACTATGATGACCAGTACATGAAAAGGACCATGCTGCATCAAGAGAGGGTCCAAGTAGTACCGAAGTTCACCAACACCTTCCATACCTTATGCACTAAGATGGGTATCAAATATTTTGAGCGGAATTGTTTTCTGAAATATTGTGGGGCTCTACACAGGTACATCCAAACTAAAATGGAGTTTATGGAATTTTCATTGTTGGGATCTACTTACTAATATGATGTCAAAATTGAGAAGAAATTTAAGCACCAAAACAAGTAGGACTTTGGTTCTACAAATCCAAAACAATAAAATCATGACCCTAACAAAAAACCTCCCAACAACCAGTCCAAGCCACCGAAAAATAAGGGTAACGGAAAGACAAAGAAGGACACTGGAAAGTAGTTCGATTTCCACAAAATCCCTTGGTACAACACCGATGAATGTCACTCAAAATAGTCAATTGGTGACCAAGATCAAAGACAAGGAGCCAAACCCCGATTCAGAATCTGATTCAAAAATTACTGGCATAAGACAGGTCATCGATGTATACCCCACTGCTACTATCGTGACCGCAACAATTCAACCAGAAGAACCACCAGATCTTGAAGATGGGGAGTGCCTCATCCATTCAAAAATGTGGTTGAAGGAGACCTCGTTTCATTTCATTGTTCATAGCAGAATCCATAAGAACCTCATCTCAACAGAGGTCATAAAATAGTTAGGATTGTTGAAAACCCCACACCTGAATCCATACAACGTCGGGTGGATTTTCTAGGAACGAGTCATGTGTATCAGCCAACATTGTCTATTTTCATACATCATCCAGCCCTTCAAGGATGATCTATGATATGATGTTTCCCCATTGGATGTCTGTGATGTGATTTTGGGCCAACCATATATGTGGAAGCATCATGTTGTTTATGAGTCTCGACCCCGTAGTGTCGTTGTTACTCTAGGGGGTCATATCTACAAGATACCAGAGGTATTTTTTACTATTGTTCCACCAAAATAGTGCTGCAAGGTAATATATGATACTGCAAAATTCATCCTCTTGACAATATGTTCAAAAGGTGAATAGAAGGCCACTGCAACTGTTTGAAGCCTCGGCACCTTCTATCCAGTAGAAGCAGATTCCAGAAGAGAAAGAAGATATTGTTTCTTCACCTACGACGGTGCCTACAGAATGCCCCGTCAAGCCAAGATACAATAGTTTGGCTGAATATATTCAACCCTACCAACAATAGGTTTGTGATATCCTTCAACAAACCTAGCATCACAACGTCTCCAACAAGGCAAGAAACTCACCAAACTTCAAATTCAGCAAACACTTTCCCCTCTCCCCAGAGAAATCAATGCAATGGATACCATTTCTTCCTAAGGAGGGAGGATTTATCCAGATGGATATCAGTGGCAACCCACCTAATCCAACTATCACAAAACAATCTTCTGGAAACTTACTATTTTAGCAGTTTTTCGGTTCCTAAGCTTTCGAGGCCATTTTGAGGGTCTAAATGAAGTGTTTTTAGGGATCGAGCACCTCAATAATAATCTAAATCTTATATTGAGACACCAAAATGAATATCCTCATCTATACCTTTCCAAAAATCTATCATGTACCCCAAACGAAGATCGTATGCCAAAGTTATGCCTCGAGAAGTTGATAAACCAAACTACCCAAAAGAGGGTCCACAAAATTGTTGGTTTTTCATCTTCCAGGGTTAGGGTTTTGGATTTTATTTATGATAAAAATGTCTTTGGAGAATCATTGTAAAATAATCTTCTCGTGAATGTGAGTATCTATCACACCTATTCTCATAGAGAAGACGCCACCATTCTAGTGAATCTTTCACTCTGTATTTCTATAGTTTTGTACATTTCACTCATTAATAGAAACTGTGTATTATTGTATCTCTGTGTTTATGGATACATATATGATATATTTATATTATATTATTGGATATATAAGGTATATATATACATTTATTCATTATATCTCTTCTCTCATTTCATGCCAAAACTAATCTGAATCAGTGGTATTAGATCAGGTTTGTCTTGATCGTTTTTTAGTGCATGTCCCCGATGAGGTCTGAGTATATCAATTTGGGTATTGAGCTTGTATCTCTTGAGGAAAATATCTCTCTCACACAAAAGAAACCCTCCATGGAGAAAGAAAATAAAAATGGTGAAGCAGAAGATTCTATCAATTTGTTGCTTGAGAAAGATCTCATGCGACAGAGGGATAAAACTATGGAGAATTTTTCCCACATTCTTCAATGCTTGTCAATAGGAGAAGGCGCTTATTTATAAAGTGACCACTTTGAAAGAACCTCTCCTTTCAATGTACAAGTTAATTTTGATATTCATGTATTTGAAGGTTAGATAGATGTGGATGCCCTAGAAAAATTATTAAATCTGCTAGAAGGTTATTTCTCTATTCACAATTTTTCCGATAGGGAAAAGATCACCTTCGCACTCCTTAAGGATCTCCCCCATGTCAAAAATTGGTGGGGAAATTACTGGGAGTAAAGTTCCATAGAGGAGTCTGGAATATATGGGGTCGAACCCACTTGGGATTTTTTTTTGGATGCGGTCAAGGAACAATATTACCATGTTGGTAACTATGATGACGAGTACATGAGATGGACCATGCTACATTAGGAGAGGGGCTCAGAAGTTTTAGAGTTCACCAACACCTTCCATACATTTCAAAACAATATGGGTATCAAATATTATGAGTAGTATTTGGTTCTAAAATACTGTGGGGCTCTACACAGGTACATCCAAACAGAAATGAAGTTTCTAGAAATTTCAACGTTGGGAGCCACTTACTGATATGTTGTCAAAATCTAGTAGAAATTTAAGCACCAGAAAAAATGGGAGTTTGGGTCTGAAAATCCGCAACAATCAAAGAATGATAAATACGGCCCTAAAAAACAACCTTATAACAACTAGTCCAAGCCACAGGAAAATAATTCTAACGGAAAGAAAAATAAGAACACTGGAAAGTGGTGCGATTTCGACAAAATCCCCTGGCACAACATCGATGAATGTCGCTCAAAAAAATCATTGGTGGTCAATATCAAAGACAAGGAGCCGAACCCTAATTTAGAATCATATTTAGAAATAATTGGTAGAAGACAGATCATTGACATAGACCCTAGCTCTATTGTCGCAACTGGAACAATTCAACCAGAAGAACCATCAGATCTTGAAGAGGGGGAGTGCATATTCCATTTACAGATGTGGGTGAAGGGGACCCCATTTCATTTTATTGTTGATAGCGGAAGCCAGAAGAACCTCATCTCAGTAGAGGTCATCAAACAGTTGGTATTGTTGAAAAAACCACACCCACAACCATACAACCTCAGGTGGCTTCACCAAGGACGAGACCTTCGTGTCAGCCAACAGTGTTGATTGTCATATGACATCCAACCTTTCAAGGATAAGGTATTATGTGATGTTGTCCCACTAGATGTCTATGATATTATTTTGGGCCATCCATATATGTGGAAGCATCATGTTTTTTATGATTGTCGACCCCATTGTGTCATTGTTAATCTAGGGGGGTCAGATCTATAGGATACCAAAGGTAGTTTTGACTACCATTCCACCAAAACAGTGCTTCAAGGTAATATCTCATACTTCAAAATTCATCCTCTTCACAATCTATGCAGAAGAAGATATTGTTTCTTCACCTATGATGGTGCCTACACAATTCCCCATCAAGCAAATATACAATAGGTTGTTTGAATAGATTCAACCCCACCGGAAATAGGTTCAAGACAGCCTTCCAGAAACCAAGCATCACAACATCTCCAACAAGGCAAGAAGCTCACCAAGCTTCAGATTCGGCGAACGCTTTCCATTCTCCCCTGGGAAATCAACAGAATGAGACCATTGCTTATTAAGGAGGTAGGATTGATCCAGGTGGATATCGACGGAAACCCACCTAATACAACTGGCACAAAATAGTCCTCTAACAACTTACTATTTTTACCAGTTTTTCGGTTCCTAAACTTCTGGGGCCATTTTGAGGGTCTAAATGAATTTTTCTCATGATCAAGCACCTAAATAATATTCTAAGGCTTATATTGAGCCCCCAAAATGAATCTCCTTGTCTATACCTTTCCAACGATCTATCATGTTCCCCAAATGGAGATCGTATGCCAAAGTTACGTTCTCGGGAAGTTGATACACCAAACTACCCAAAATGGGGTCCACAAAACTGTTGGATTTTCATCTTTCGGGGTTAGGGTTTTGGATTTTCTTTATGATAAAAAGGAATTTGGAGCCTCATTTTAAAACCATATTCTTTCGAATGTGAGTAGTCTTCACATCTCTTCTCAGAGATAATATTCCACCATTTTAGGGAGTCTTTCACTTTGTATTTCTACAGTTTTGTACATTTTTCTTATTAATAGAAATTGTGTATTATTGTATCTTTGTGTTTATGGTTGAATATATGATATATTTATGTTATATTATTGGATATATGAGGTATCTCTATACATTTCTTTATAATATCTCTGTTAAGCCCTAATATTGTCTCATTACCCCTTAATTGGGGCATATTATATTAGTAGTTTTATTTTATTTATTTCGGATTTATTCCATTAGTTGTAATTATACCTCCTCGTATCCTATATATACCAAGGAGACATTTTCATTTGGAATAATCTTGTACTTGAACATTTAAGTGGGGTAAAAGGAGGTTGCCCCCTTGAAGAGGCTTATTATCTGAAATTGTCTCTTTTTCAAGGCATTGAGTACTTTTTATGAGGTTTTTCTATGCTATATTGATATTTGGTTCTTAACATATGGTATCAAAGCTCAAGGTCTTAGGGTTTCGCTGCTACATCTGAGACACCTTGGAATTTTCGCTATAACTTTTTTTCTGCAATTTTTCATAAGGAACAGCTTGGAGGATATTTAGTAGACGGATCAAGGTACGTTGGGTTAAAATTTCATCTCCTGAGGCCTTATACTTTCATAGATACAGCTTGTACAAGATAGGATTCTGGAATCATCCTGAACTGATTCATTGCAGAAAGTTCGTTATAAAACATTTTTTGTAAAGTTTTAGACCCTGAACTATGGAGGATATTCATAGAAATTAGTAAGGTATCTGTGGTAAAATGTTTAGCTTCTGGGTCATCTTAAATTTGTAGATACACCATGTGTAATATAGGGTATCTGGCTAATCCTATTGACAAGTCTCAAGAAGGTGTTCCAGGTAAAACAATCATAACTTCTTCCTAGAGTATTCGAATCAAATGGGACTAGTTTCATTGGATCGTGGATAATTTGTAGTATTTTGGGTATGAGTTGCAGAATTTTATATCAATTATTTTGTGTGGGGCATGCTATACAAGTGAGATCTCATGGAAATCCCAAAAAGTGGAAAGTTGTGGGGAAGTTACCA
>JZKD02S1999548.1:30905-42950 GCA_000966675.3 Picea glauca
GTACTATGACATACAAATTGGAGTTGCCTACATCTTCATGAGTACACCCAGTTTTCCATGTTTCATGCTTAAAGAAGGTTATAGGCGACAAGATCCCAATTCAAACTATATTTCCGGAACTTGACGAGGATGGAAAAATCATATTGGAGCCTGAAGCCATCACTAGCACAAGAATTCGCCAGCTGGGCAATAGATCCATTTCAGAGTATCTCATTAAATGGAGGAAACTACCGGCTAAAGATTCTACTTGGGAAGATGAGTCTTTTATACAGAAGCATCTAGAGTTACTCAAGTGTTGCGGACAACACTTGTCTCAAGGGGAGGGGAATTTTAAGCCCTAATATTGGCTCATTACCCCTTAATTGGGGCATATTATATTATTAATTTTATTTTATTTATGTCAGCTTTATTCCATTAGTTGTAATTATACCTCCTAGTCTCCTATATATACCAAGGAGACATTTTCATTTGGAATCATCTTGTACTTTAACATTTAAGTGGGGTAAAAGGAGGTTGCCCCATAGAATAGGATTATTATCTGAAATTATCTCTTTTTCGAGGCGTTGATTACTTTTTCTGAGGTTTTCTATGCTATATTGATATTAGGTGGCAACCCACCTAATCCAATTGGCACAAAACAATCATCTAGCAACTTACTATTTTTACCAGTTTTTCGGTTCTTAAACTTCTGTGGCCATTTTGAGGGTCTAAATGAATTTTTCTCAGGATCGAGCACCTAAATAATATTCCAGGGCTTATATTGAGCCCCCAAAATGAATCTCCTTGTCTATACCTTTCCAATGAGCTATCGTGTTCCCCAAATGGAGATCGTATGCCAAAGTTACGTCCTCTGGAAGTTGATACACCAAACTACCCAAAATGGGGTCCACAAAACTATTGACTTTTCATCTTCCGGGGTTAGGGTTTTGGATTTTCTTTATGATAAAAAGGAATTTGGAGCCTCATTTTAAAACCATCTTCTTGTGAATGTGAGTAGTCTTCACATATCTTCTCATAGATAAGATGCCACCATTATAGGGAGTCTTTCTCTTTGTATTTCTACAGTTTTGTACATTTCACTTATTAATAGAAACTATGTATTATTGTATCTCTGTGTTTATGGTTGAATATATGATATATTTATGTTATATTATTGGATATATGAGGTATCTCTATACATTTATTTATAATATCTCTGCTCTCATTTCATACCGAAAATAATCCAGATCAATGGTATCAAAGCATGTTGCTCTTGATCGTTTTTCAGTGCATGTCCATGACAAGGTCCAAGTATAGCAAGTTTGGTATTGAGCTTGTCTCCCTTGAGGAAAACATCTCTCACACTCCCAATAAACTCTCCATGGTGGAATAAAATAAAAATTACTGAGCAAAATATTCTATCGATCTATTGCTTGAGCAAGATCTCATGCGAGAGAATTACAAAATGATGGAGAATTTTTCCCACATCCTTCAATGTTTGTCGATAGAAACAAGTGTTTCTTCATCAATTAGCCACTTTGGAAGAACCTCTCCTTTCAAGTTATAGTTTAATTTTTATATTCCCGTATTTGAAGGTCAGATAGATGCGGATGCCCTAGAAAAATGGTTAAATCTGCTAGAGGGTTATTTCTTTATTCACAATTTTTTCAACAGGGAAACGATCACCTTCGAGCTCATTAAGGCTCTACCCCATGTCAAACATTGGTGGGAAAATTAATTGGAGAAAAGTTCCATAGAAGATTCTGGAATATATAGGGCTGAGCCCACTTGGGATTTGTTTGGGGATGTGGTCAAGGAACAATATTACCCTATTGGTAACTATAATGACCACCAGTACATGAGATGGACCACGTTGCATTAAGAGAGGGGCCAAGAAGTGTCAGAGTTCACCAACACCTTCCATTCCTTGTGCACTAAGATGGGTGCCAAATATTCTGAGCGACATTTGGTTCTGAAATACCGCGTGGCTCTACATAGGTACATCCAAACTGAAATGTAGTTTTTGGAAATTTCATTGTTGGGAGTTGCTTACCAATATTCTGTCAAAATAGAGAAGAAATTTAAGCACCAGAACAAACGAGAGCTTGGGTCTGCAAATCTGCAACAATCATAGCATGATAAAGATGGCCCTAACAAAAAACCTTTCGACAACCATTCCAATCCATAGGAAAAGAAGGGTAACGGGAAAACAAAGAAGGACACTAGAAAGTAGTGTGATTTCCACAAAATACTCTCACAAAACAATGATGAATGTCTCTCAAAATAGGCATTAGTGTCCAAGATCAAATAAAAGGAGATGAACCCTATTTTAGAATCTTTTTTAGAAAATACTAGCAAAAGATAGATCATCGACGCAGACCCCACTGCTATTGTCGTGAATACACTAATTCAACCAGAAGAACCAGTAGATCCTAAAGAGGGGGAAGCACCTCTTCCATTCATAGATTTGGGTGAACGGGACCCCATTGCATTTTGTTTTTGATAGAAGAATCCAAAAGAACCTCATCTCAATAGATGTCGTCAAAATTTGGGATTGTCAACATAACCACACCCACAACCATACAACATTGGGTGGCTTCGCCAGGGACGAGACCTTTATGTCAGCTAGCAGTTCTGATTTTCATACAGCATCCATCCCTTCAAGGATGAGATATCATGTGATGTTTTCCCACTGGATGTATGTTATGTTCTTTTGGACTAGCCATATATATATATATATATATATATATATATATGGAAGTGTCATGTTGTTTATGAGTCTCAATCCCATAGTGTCATTGTTACTCTGGGGGGTCCACTCTATAGGATACTAGAGGTAGTTCTGACTACCATTCCACCAAAACAATGTCGCAAGGCAATATCTCATACTGCAAAATTCATCCTCTTCACAATATTTGCAAAAGGTGAATAGAAGGCCACTGCAACCACTACAACCTCAGCACCTTCTATCCAACAGAAGCAGATTCTAAAAGAGAAAGAAGATATTATTTATTCACCTACGATGGTTCCTACACAATTCCCCATCAAGACAAGATACAACAGGTTGGTTGAATAGATTCAACACCTCCAACAATAGGTTCATGACATCCTTTCACAAACCAAGTAGAGAAACGTCTCCAACAACGCAAGCAACTCACCAAGATTCAGATTCAGTGAATGCATTCCCCTCTCCCTCAGACACTCAACGTAATGGATACCATTTCTTCCTAAGGATGGAGGATTGATCCAAGTGGATATCGGTGGCAACCCACCTATTCCATATGGCATAAAATAGTCTGATGGAAACTTACTTTTTTTAGCCATTTTTTTAGTTCCTAAACTTTCAGGGCCATTTTGAGGGTCTAAATGACGTGTTTTTGGGATTGAGCACCTTAATAATTGCCACAGGCTCTAATTGAACCCCCAAAATTAATTTCCCCATTGATACCTTTCCAACAAGCTATCGTGTGCCCCAAACATAAATCGTATGCCAACGTTACGCCCTCGGGAAGTTGATACACCAAACTACCCAAAACGGGGTCCACAAAATTGTTGGCTTTTCAACTTCCGGCGTTAGGGTTTTAGATTTTACTTATGATAAAAAGGCCTTTGGAGACTCATTGTAAAATCATGTTCTTTTGAATGTGAGTAACTATCACATCTCTTCTCAGAGGTAAGTTTCCACCATTCTAGCGAGTCTTTCACTCTGTATTTATACAATTTTGTACATTTCGCTCATTAATCGAAATTGTGTATTATTGTATCTATGTGTTTATGGTTGCATATCTGATATATTTGTTTTATATTATTGGATATATGAGGTATCTCTGTAAATTTATTTATTATATCTTTTCTCTCTTTTCATGCCGAAAATATTCTGGATCATATGCCAAAGCTACACCCCTGGAAAGTTGATACACCAAACTACGCAAAACGAGGTCCACAAAACTGTTGGATTTTCATCTTCCTGGGCTAGGGTTTTGGATTTTCTTTATGTAAAATCATCTTCTTGATAATGTGAGTAGCCGTAAAATATCTTCTTAGAGATAAGCTACCACCATTCTAGCAAGTCTTTCACTCTGGATTTATACAATTTTGTACATTTCACTCATTAATAGAAATTGTGTATTATTGTATCTTTGTGTTTATGGTTGCATGTCTAATATTTTTTTTTTTATATTATTGGATATTTGAGGTATCTCTGTAAATTTATTTATTATATCTCCACTCTCATTTTGTTCCAAAAATAATCTGTATCATAAGCCATATGCATATATAACAAATAAAACTAAATCATGTTTGACATGCAAACAATAAAGATTTGGATTTTCACTAGTATTGTTAAACCCCAAGTTTAGTAGGTACTCATCAATCCTAGAGTACCATGCTCATGAATCCCACTTCAACCCATAAAGCGATTTCTTCAACCTACAAACCTAGGTATCACACCCATGTACCACAAAACCTTTAGTTTAAGTTTATGTATACTTATTTTTTAGTCACACCATTCAAGAAGGTTGTATTTGCATGCATCCAATATTAACACCACCCAGAACATGTTCCTAATGAAAGAACGGTTTGTACAGAAGTATACCTATAAATTGGAGCAAATATCTCATCATAATACAAACCTTGCCCCATATTTTTCAATGCTCCCATTAACATCATATTTGATCTTGTATAACCATATAGAATCAATCACTAATTTCCCCACAAATATAGATACAATCTCCCAAACATCATTTTTGGGGATGGAGTTAAAATATACAATGACATGGCATCCCTCCATTTCTTCTTCTCATAGGCCTCCTCAAAATTGGAAGGCTCACACAACATCCCAATCTCATGTACAAGTGACACAATATTAGTGTGTAACCTATAAAGGACATGATCTTGCACACCTCTATCCAAAGTCCTTGAATTTTCTATACTACAATTATCGGTACCACATCAATGTCCTTCAACTACAACTCTACATTTAAAATATGTGATATAATAAAATGAAATAATATTCTTCTTCAAACCAAGAGTAAGAAAAACATCAATGAAATGAACATAACCCTATGGCATATGGAAGGAAATGGATCCCAAACCCCTCATAGGATAAGTGGTTTCATCACCCAAATCCACATTCATTCCTCCCCCTTCCTCCTAAAAACTACTAAATATTTTCTTGTCATAAGTCATATGTCTCGATTTCTTGATTTCCACATACCATCTAGCACCTAAAAAAGTGTTGGTAGATGTCGAGCCTTGCTTTCAACATGTTTTCGATGACCATTTAGCTTATTATTACTTAATTTATCCTTTAGCCTTTTTGAAATTATCACCTATATTGCGATATATCACCCATATTGTTCATTTTCACTCTAGACAAGATTCATGAGATATGTGATCATTTATTGTAATGTTTTCCCATGCTTTGAAGGTTTCCTATATTAGATTTTGTGATTTCCTAATTACTTGAAAAAGTCTAGTTGTTATTATGGAAGTTTTCATAAATATGGTAGTAGTGATCTTCAAAAATCCAATAGAAGTTATATTAAAAAATCCAGTAGCATTCATCTTCAGAAATCTGGTAGCGCTTCAATGTTATGGATAGTTGCGCCTCCTATTGGCGAATTCGGGAATCTGGGTTTTGTTGGGAATGGAATTCTCATGATTCCATGTTTCTCAAATGAACCCAACAAACATCAACCAAGGCATTGATATATGTTCAAATATGTGGTCAAGATGCTTAGTTTAGCCAATAATTGATCTAATTTTGTGGAGAAAATGCTCAAATTAGATGCTTCGCATCCCCCATGATGATCTTACAAGAAAATTGACCCCCTTCCTTTGTCATTGAGCCAACCGGGTGCAAACACTCATTTCTTAACTGAGTAAAAAACCAATAGTGTGATGGTTGCATGATCCACTTGTTTGGGGGGATGACTATATGGTTGTAACACTTTGTTTTCATAATCTAAATATTGTAAGCATAAACACAAGAGACACTTGCCTTAAAAAAATGTTGTTGGTTGGTTGGTTGATCATTATTTTAGTTGGAACCATTGTTGCACAAGGACTGTAATATTCCTCTGTAATCTCATATTTCAATGTTGAAATAAATGATGTTTTTGTTGGATATTTTCAGCAGTGCTCTGTATTTATCTTGCAGAGTGTGGTGGAAGAGGAAGGCCCCCTTCTCTCTAGTATACCCTGCATATTTGTTTTTATTTCTATAGGCATAGTTATTATTGTCATTTCATAGATTTAGTTGTGTAGTTAATCCTTTTATTATTTCAATTCATATCTTTAATTGTTTTCTTGAAATCGCTATTTAATTTCTTCCGTTACTTTCATTCACTCATTCTTTCAATTTTCAGTGTGAATAAGAAGTGTGCAAATAAGATTCTGGTAGTGTGCATGTTTAATTTATCACCAACGATCTTAATTTTGTTAACCCAGGAATCCTAAGAAATTGTAAAGTCACGAGACTTGAATCTACGACTACATGATTTGGTGGGTTTGATTAACAATGAAATTTCCATTTTATATTTTGATAAATCTACAAGAATCAATTGAGTTATTGAGTAATTCGATTGGATCATTTGACATCTGAACAAAAATATTGCAATCAATTGATTAAATAATGGAGCATAATCATACACTTGATTCTGATTTCTTGGAATTATTTGTCAAACAAAGTAATTTTGAATGCAATAGGGATAGCTTAGAGTTTTCTTACCTAGTCCCAAATATATTTTTATAACACCCTATAAGATTATGAGCATTCAGATTGATTATTTAATGTACAACAATTTAAGCAATTAAATTGACACACATTTTTGGCACTGTTATCAGGGAGATGTTAAAAGACTACACTTTTGATTTTTATTTGAGTTTCCTTTTTGTTTTTTCTTTTGTTCTTTTTTCATAAGATTTTTTTCCACTACTAACATTACAAAGTTGGCAAGATAGTGACGGTAAGATGAGAGGTAAGAACCTATGCATTAATTATTGTGAGTATTTTCTCTTTTCAAATATGAACTATGTTGGTATTCTATAAATATACATAGGGATAATCAGGGTAGATTTCTTAAAGGTACAGGTAGAGCAGTTTCAATTCCACAAATATCTTCATCTAGTAGTTATGGAAGAAAATCCCCACATACTAACCTACTAGCAGGGAAATATACAAGAGGGAGGCACACAATATCTACACCAAGTGAAACTTTGGAACACATTCATATTTGTATAGATTCTATATCTCGGGAAACTCTAATTGGAGAGACCAACAAGCAGCTAGAAGGAGAAGAGATCAATCCAATCTATGAGCCAAAGTGTCCACTGAGAATAGAGTACATTATATTTTTGGGTTGGGGAAAGAAATGGTAGAAGGAGAAGGATAAGTCCACATGAATGAAAATTATGAAGGTAATGTAGAATGAGAGGTGACCTTTGGGTTCATAATAGTGGACCCTACAAAAATTGTACAAATGAAGAACATTCTACCATTTGTGCTACCTCATTTCCATGGTATGGTGGTTGAAGACCCTGATGCATTTATTTTTGAATTTGATATTTTATGCCAAAGTTATGATTATTGTAATGATTCCCAGAAACTAAAATTATCCCTTCCACCCTCAAAGACTCATCTTTGCATTGGTTTATGGGGCTGGGAGGGAATACTGTTAGAACTGTGGATGAGATGAGAACTATTTTTATTATAAAATACCAACAATATTATAAGGCTAGGCATCTAAAGCAAGAAATTTTTAGGATTACATGGAATGAAGACAAGAGCATCGAGGATTACCTAGAAATATTCTTATACAATCTTTAGAGATCCAAATATAACAAATTGAATATGGAAACTATGAGGACCATCTTCTTAATAGGTATTTTAGATGAATCAATGAATGTACTTAATTTGATGGGCTTTGGGGATATTTCCCAATTATATTTTGATAAAATATTTAAAATATGCAGGAAGTACTCACAAAGTCAAACAATATCCAGTAAGGGATCTTGTGATTCTTTCTCTAAAATTTCTAAATATGCATCAAGTAGTGGGGTAACTAGGGTAGAGTTAGGAATTTATTGGAAAATTTTGAGACAAACATTCTTGGCACCCTCAATTTGTATCTTGATACTTTGAAAATTAATAAGAGTCAAGAGGAACTAAATGCATCCTTATCAATGTTTTTCCATATGTGTAGGAAAAGACATCCATTGAAATAATTCCCCTTGAATAGCATCTATATATGTGTTTTTTTTGCATGTGAACACTCTATAGAACACTATCCTTATTTACTTGGACTAAAAGTGATATACCGAGGGAATGAGACAACAAAAAAACTTTGTAACTTGGAACCAAAGAAGCCATGGAAGCCTTGCCTACCAGGTATGTCATTACATCATACATTTTCAAATTCTTAGTAGTAGTCTTGAAAACAATATCCACCTTGGAATACTGCAATGCCATGGAAATTATGGTGAGGACCCATCTACGGGAATATTCCTACCTATTCCTATCCCATGAAAACTTAATAATACACACAATTTCCACAACAATACCCTTCACAACATTATCCAACACAAGCTCCACAACAAATTGTACATCCCTAACAATTGAAACTTCCATCCAACCAACCTCCTAGGTTGATACAACTCCCTTTCCATCCTATTCATAATACCAATAACAAGGTAGATAATCCTACTTTTAGCATTGAGATACAACCTTTTCCCACCTGTATGGTCACACTAATAGGATTGTAGGATATCCATTTTCGATCGGGAAAAGTGCTCCAAAAACAATCCCCTATCATCATTGAAGAAGAGTGGGACAAGGAAACTCCTAATCAGAAAACCCATGATGATACTCCCACCATAATAAAGAAAAAAAAATACCCATTCATAGCATCCTCCCTTCCTCCAAATAACCTCCCTATCTGAAGAGGTTAATCCTAAATAAACCAGTAACTTGCTCTAAATATGTCCTGATCACCAAACTAAAAATGTTTACATAAAAATTAATTTGTTGAAATACCTTAAATACATGCCTATATATGAAAAAACAATCAAGGAATTATGTTTAAAAAAGTCAGAAAGAAAGAAGAATGAACCACCCACAATTCAATTCATTGGAAAATTTGCAGACTTGATGTCTGCATATATCTTTGTAGATAAATATGTTGATCCTGGTAACCCCATTGTATTTTTGTACATTAATGGGATCTATGCTCCAAATACTTTAATCGACCTTGGAGAAACCATTAATATAATGAACATACAAAACCATGGAGAATTTTAATTTTCCTAACCTTCGTCCAACTCCTATCATCCTTAAATTAGCTCATAGATCTAAGATCAAACTAGAGGGAGTATTAGATGATGTTATTGTCTCTTGGTTTCATGGGAGTACCCTATACACTTCATGGTATTACACTTCAAGTATCCTTCTGGAGGACATCCTGTAATCCTTGGTAGGACATGACTTGCTACCAAATATGATTTTATAGGTTGGAGATCCAGAAACATGTTTATTTCACATGGGTATTTAGTGAAACAAGTGACCTTATACCCACATGAAAAACCCCTCACTAAGCTAGAAACTATTATGTGGTATGATAATGCAAANTCAAGGGTAAACACTTGAACCATTGTGTTTATTTATCAAATACAAAGCAACGAAGGTATCCTTCCAGACATTTGTTCACTATCTCATTGTGTCCATCAGATTGAGGATTCTAAGATGAGCTATGAGCCAATTGATTACCCAAATAAGAAAATAATTCTATCCAAAAATGTCTAGTGAAGATGGTATCTCTGTCACTTACAATAATCTTTGGGATTCCATGTAGATTTCAAACTGTCTCCATGAATGTAGTAAAAACTGTACTAGATTTGAAAGGATGAGAGAGTGCACAAAAGTGTGTGTACATGGTAAGTCTATCAACAATCACCATGATGACACTCTTTCCTTCAGACTTCAGTAACCCTGTGATGAAATCCATCGAAACCTCCTCCCAACATTGACTTGGAGTGGTCAATGGTTGTAAAAGACCTATGGTCTTAATTGTTTCCACCTTATTTTGTTGGCAAAACAAAAACATTTAAACATCAGTTTTAAGGCCATCCCAAAACAATTCCCTCATGACCCTGTGATAGGTTTTCAAAAATCTTGAGTACCCTCCTACCATAGAGGTGTGCAATTCCAAAAGTAAATTTTGTTTGAGTTGGGAGTTCTTACATAAATATAAGCAATATTTGTACCATAGTGAATCATTTGTCCATGTAAATGTATCAGATGCAATGGAATCCTGTTGCAACCTTTGAATGCAAATCCATACTTCTTCTTCATTGTTACATTCATCCCTTGCTTCTGCTATCCAATCATGTTAATTAATAGATATAGCACAAATAAATGCTTCAACATCTTCATTGGATAGTGGAAAGACTTTAGTATTTCTAGTACAAGTTTCATAATTATATACCAATTATTTTGTACGAGGCATGGTATACAACTGATATCTCCTAGAAAGTCCAAAAATCAGCAAGTTGTGGGGAATTTACCATAAATTCTACTTGGCACATCCAATTTTGATCAAACTTGTGGCTTGCAGAGAGGCGATATTAGAGAAATACAAAAAAGAAAATTCCATAGCTAGAAGGGCCGAAATTTTGGAGATACAATAAAAGAAATATTGTCTAGCGGAACCACCTCAAAATCAAGGTTTAAAGTGATACTTGTCCAACATGCCACCAAAAAAGGGAACTTCTACACCAAATAAGCTTCCAGAAAGTCCTACCGGGACTCTTGATAAAGGTGAAGAAATGCATAGGGACATAAATTATTTACAAAAGAAGACAATAACAAAAGATGAACTACAAGAGATGATGGATTCAACGGAAGCTAAGTTGGAGGCAATAAATACTAATATGGAAGGTTTAAAAGGAGAGATCATGGAAGGATTGAAAAATTTCCTAATAGAGAGGACACCTAAAAGTGAAAATGTATCCCATGAAATTCATGTTGAGGAAACAAGGAAGATGAATCAAGAATGGAGAAACTCTAACTTTGGGTTGAATACCAACCAATTTCCTAAGATCGATATGAGGAAGTTTTATGGCAAGGACTCAATCACATGGATACTTCATATGGAGCAATTCTTTTATCTACGTAACGCGCCACATACACAAAAGGTACAGATTAATTCTTTATATTTAGAACCCGATCAATTTGTGTGGTATCGATGGATTTGTTCTCTCAAATCACTCATCACTTTGAAAATTTTCATGGAATAAATGATAGCACACTATGAGGATACAAGGAGCAATACCTTCTTTAGCCAACTGATAAATCTCAAGCAAAAGGGTTCAGTTACAGAGCACATTGAGAACTTCCAAAGATTGAATATAAAGGTAACAGATATTCTAGATAATCACTTGATTGATGTATTCTTAGGAACTTTAAGGGATAACATTCAACATGAGGTTCGTCTTTGGGAACCCAAATCATTGGAGAATGCATTTAGGGTGGCAAAAAATGTTGAAAGTAAAAATATGGATATGGCTACTAGAAGGACCACTCCTAACATCTATCGAGAGAATAATGTTCCTTCTTCTAAAACATCTCAACCTACCAGGTTGACATCTCAACAATTGGAGGAAAGAAAAGATAAAGTTGTATGCTTTAATTGTGACAACAAGTATAGTAAGGGACATAAGTGTGGTAAGAAGAAATTATTCTACATATATTTTGAAGAGGAATAAGAACAAGAACAAGAACAAGAACCATCTCAAGATGAAAATGTAGATGTGATTTCTTCTGAAGATTTGACTCCCATGATATCATGTAATGCATTGGTTGGAATTAGCACTCCTCAAACCCTCAAGATCAAAGGATATATCAAAAATAAAAACGTAATAGTCCTAATTGATCCTGGTAGTACTCTTAATTTCATTCACTATAAATTATCCAAAGCTCTCAATTTATTTGTATATCCAGCACGAGAGTTTCAAGTAATGATTGTAGATGGAGGAACTATCAATTTCTCAAGAAAATGCAATAAGATCAAT
>JZKD02S1999560.1:7504-22080 GCA_000966675.3 Picea glauca
TTAATTTAGGGATAATGCATTTCAAAAAAAATTAAACTACAATGTTACATTCAATATCTAAGATTTGATCTAATGCTAGCAAAAACAAAATCTTCTCAAGAATTTGATCTATTTTAGGATTCATCTTTAACTCTTTTCTATAGGTTTTTGAGATTTTATAGTTTCTAGGTTAAGATGTGCATCTTAATGTTAATATTAATTGTTAAGACTATGTTTTCTATAGAGGTTTTTGAGATTTTATAGTTTTTAGGTTAAGATGTGCATCTTAAAGTCAATATTAAAATTATTAATATTATGTGTTTTTTTTTTAAAGATTATATGTTTAAATCTCAAAGAATATGATACCTATATATTTATAAAAATTCTTATCCCACAAATAAGGAGATTCCATATATCAATTTCAAATCTAGTTAAATTGTGATTATCTAGAGTTAAATCATGATTTGAAATTAAATTATTTTATTAAATTAGAATAACAAGGCCACATTTATTGAGTGCAGGTGTTTGGTTCATGCACTGCCATTTAGAAGTTCACACCTCGTGGGGATTGAAGATGGCTTGGATTGTGAAAAATGGAAAAGGACCCTCCCAATCGATCCTTCCTCCTCCACCCGACCTTCCTCCTTGCTAGAAGATATAGATTCATATCATGTCATTTAGTTCATTCAGTATATATATCTATGCACCACATAAGCTCATCCCTAAAGAGTGTGATATAAGATTTGTTCCCTTAGCATTGGCCATGATCATCTCACGACTATTGTATTTGAGAAATGTGTGTATATCTACATAGCCTAGCGTGATCTACAAAGTGTATGATATACAAGTTCAATTTCCTTGGCATTGATGATGACCTTCCGACCACAATTGTATTTGAGAAATGTGTTCTACTTCTATTTTCATTATTCAATTTTATATTTGTTTTACTTAATTACACTTTTATTAGCATATTCCATAAGCATGAATGAAATTTAAATAGATGTGTGCATATATAATACATTACAAAATTTAAATCATCATCTGATTTCAATAAAACTTAAAACCAACTGGATTAGATTGATAATGGTTGGAACCTGCACTTGGATCCAAAGGGTAACTCGAATCTGAAAGAGGTTCCAAGGTGAAGAGTGCATATGTACTACACTTAATGTAGTAATTACAATAATGGAACCATCTAAGGAATAACCCATTTTATTCAAGCACATGTTATAGCTTAGAGTTATAATTGAATGCAAATAAATAAACACACTATACTATGAGCAAGTGAAGATGGTAAAACACATTAGCTTAATCAATATTAATGCAAGTTTAAGGTTGTTAATTTGTTCACATAGTCTATTTACCAATCCCATAATTAAATACACACTCCGGCATTTTTTGGAATCAATTTAACAAATAAAGGAGATTCATTGCAAAAGTAAAGATTCAATATAATAATTAATTCATCCAAAATAAGATATTTAGTCTCAACAAATTAAGAGGTTCCTTAGCCACTCTCTAAGTCTTGGTATGGTTTCCAACACCCTACATTAAAGTTCACCCCAGTGAAAACACACAAAATTTGACATGCCCAACCATTTTCAAAATAAAATGAATGTCTATGGAATTTCTCACTAATTATCCTCCAACATATCAAACACAATTTGAATATAAGAGAATGTCTCTTAAATTCTCTAATATCTCCATAATTTCTCACTAATTAGCCTCCACCATATCAAACCTTTTAAAGTTAAAAGAATATCCTTTAAATTATTTGTTGTATTTGTTTTTAAAACTAATTAATAAGTCTACTATTTTAATTTTTACATTATTTTAAATTAATAAAATTATAACTTTTTCAAGATTCACACTAACTTTTGTTTTATTTTTTTTAATTAAAAAAAAATACGAAAAAAAATTAAATTTACTCACTTATTAACATATTGTTTTATTTTTTTACTTTTCAATCAAAGTTGGAATTTGAAACTCAATTCACCTAACAAATTCTGACTATCATAACAATTTTATTATTAAACTTTACTTATTTTTTAACAAATAAATTTGATTTCTCATTATATTTAATAATAAACAAATCTCACAAATAATTAACCATCAAATTCCATCTCGTTGCTCAATTATATTTGTAAATTATATTTAAAAATTACATAATTAACTCTCATACCACAATTTTTCAAAAACATATTTAACACGCTTAAGAATTCAATATCACTCAAAACACGCTACCTCCATCTAACAATAAATACAATGTCATGAAATCTACCCCATATATAATAAGCATCCAAGTGTGGCATCATGAATGCATATTATAAAGATACATAATGAATACTTCCACATATAAATATTGAATAGTTCTTGTGATCATATTTAAAATAATTAATATGTGATATTATAGATATTTTTTTCTTTCGAGAAATATGTTTTTCCACTCGTTTATGTATTAAGTATTTTAGTTTATGTGTTAAGTATTTTAAGCGAGGAAGTTCGTTACTAGGCATTATACAAAAAGTGTCAAATTAAGTACTTTAGTTTATATATTAAATATTTTAAGCGAGGAAGTTTGTTACTAGGCATTATACAAAAAGTGTCAAATTAATTGAGTTATCCCTTTGGGATAGATATTTTTGAGTATACGTTATATTGTATCTTAATTAATAATTTAACACACAAACATGTATCGTCTAAATTAATAATTTAAGACACAAACATGTATCGTAATCACATGTAAAATAACCAATATGTCACACCCTACATATATTTGTGCATATTCCATGTTCTCTCTTACTAGTTTAGTACATGATGCTACGATATGCCTCCCTTTAGGAAGGGCATCACCCTTACTCTTGTCATGTATAGGTCTAGTAACCATCTATCACAATTTATAAATGCAATCCTTGGTGTGTTTGTTAAGCTTTTCCTTCATTGGGAAAGCAAGGAACTTTCATCCAAAATAATATTGTTAATGTAATCATACCCATCCATATATCAACAAAGTCACGAATATCAGTAATAAGGTGATGTACAATCATGCTCTCTTATGACATGGAAATTTGAAAAATTAGAAATAATTTTATGGAAATTTGAAAAACTAGAAACAATTTGACTTAGAGGAATGATATGAGGTACATGCATGATGAATTTGAAAATGGTGATAGAAGATCAAATGTAATAGGGAGATGATGATAAAAGATCAAATGTAATATGGTGATTGTACAATCATGATTTCTTATGATATGAAGATTTGAAAAACTAAAAACAACTTGACTTGGAGGAATGATATGAGGTACATGCATAATGAATCTGAAAATGGTGATAGAAGATCAAATGTAGGAAGTTGAAATAAACTTTGCAATTATAATTTTTATTTATGAAAATTTTGTATAATGATATGAAATTGAGTTTTTAAATCATGACATCTTATTTTATAATTTATTGCAATACCATAAAATTTAAATAAAAATTGTACACATGTGTAGATCACAATATTTACACTATTGTACAACTATTTTTTATTGATATTTTTATGTAATTTTAAATTAAGAACTTAGGAAAAGACCTAGTGTCAAATTGTTCATGCTACACTATAAGGCCTTAGAATAATCAAAACAAATATATATATTTTAAAGTGCATATAGTTCAATTTATACGAGCTTGCAACATATAATTTTTTTATTGGTGGATGAAATCAAAATGTATAGTAAAAACACCATAGATAGATATGTTGGAAATATCATATTTGTGAAGATAAAAGTAGAACAAAAAATCCTCGAAAAAATCTCAAAAAAAAATTATATGTTTGTAATCTACATAATTAGATCCAACATATTTTGTAGCATTGAACCATGCATTGGGTCTTAAGAGTCATCCATGATGTGCCAAACATCAAAATTATATCCATATCCCATTTGTTAGCTAAAGATTTTGTTTTTAGGGCAAGTGTGGTGGTCCAAGGCCCTCTACATGGGCCCTGATTCCTATAACCACCTATTGGGGCCTATGTCCTTATTTTTCAATCTTTAACCATGACATGGACCATGAGACCCATCCATTCAATGCCAATTGTCAAAAGCATGCCTATATCCTACTCATAAGACAAATATTCCATTTTCAAAGCCTTTGTGGTGGTTTAGAGCCCCATATATGGATCATGATCCTTAGAAGAAACTATTAGGGCACAAGTCCCTACACTTTGACCTTAAATATGGCTTGTTCCACAAGACCCATACATGCTTTTCCAATCATCAAAATCATGCCCATATCCCACTCATAAGCCAAATATTCCCTTTGTAGGGTCTCTTATATGTTTCTTTGGGGCCCATGCATATGTAGTTCATTTATGAGACAATCACCTCATGAAAGCTATTGGTTAGATGGCACTCATTTTAGTTGATCTAACCCATTTAATGGAATAATCCTAGACCATTTCTAGATTCATTGCATTCACATGGGAAGATGTTCATTTGGGCTCCAAATTTAGCTATAAATAGAGGCCCTTGTCCTCCATTACATAATCCCATGCTATTGTTATGTTTCCTAAGCCTATGAAGGATTGAAGTGCTCACTTTCATCGATCCTTCTCTTGAGTTTCCATATGGAAATATCATAGGAGGTTTTGTTGTCAAACTTGCTACTAAATTAGAGAGAGAGTGCTAATAAGAAAGAACCCCCAAAAGGGAGAGCACTGGAGGCTACTTTTAGTACACCTCAATCTAAAATTATCGTATTGTTTATAGTTTTTCTTATTAGTGATGATACAAAGATCTCTCCCCCCAAATATATTTTTAATTGTTTGCATGTATTTTCGTGAATTTCTTGGCTAAATGATGGTAAAAAACACCATTAGTAGAAAATAGTAGAATTTATTTGTTTCTTGTCATACATGTAGGACCTTAAAAGGTAGAATCTCCATCTAAATCCTTCTCATCCTATTCAACATTAAGGTTGCCAATTTTATAGGATCTCTCCCAAGTTTATTTCACTTTTCCTCTTGATTTTTCATTGGTTTAGATTGCACACTTACCATACCCCACAATTGTTAGGCCTTTATTTATTTTTAAATAGTTTTCCCCCTCTCATGGTATTAAATCTACACATCTATTTTGCATGTTCTAGCATTGTCTTATGTGTTTTCTAAAGGAAAGTCCCATGATATTTCTCACAAATTTTATAATCCATAGTGGCCTTGGTGTGCTTTTGTTTGCCCTTTTACTTATGCAAGTCCATGGTTGTCTTAAATTTTGGCATTTTTCCTAATTAGAGGGCGACAAACCATATTGTAAGTAGTTGGAGCTAGTAAGAAAAATATCACTGCAAGAATTCATATTAAACATGAAGATAATATGGATTTAAAAACTGAAACTAATGATTTAGATGGAAAGATCTCGAAAAATTAGGCAGTTTAAAAAAAAAAAAAAGGGCACTGAAAATGAACTTTGGATGTGAAAGTTATGCCCTTTTAAAAAAATGGCATAAACGGTAACCAAAGAACCACGTGGTGTTGATACCCCTCCAATTAACCTCACTTTTAAAAATAAGTTGCTTTATGAAGTGACCCACTTTTATAAAAAGAAGTGGGGATCACTTTTACAATAAAATTACTTTATAAAAGAAAGTTGCATGCAAAATAAATAATTCTAAAATAAAATATTAAAGCTACTTATAGTGATTCACTTTTATACTTGAAGTGAAATACACTTTACAATAGAGCATGAACTTTTTCAAAAAAGTAACAAAAAGAGAGACTTGACTCAAGACCTCTTACTTAATAAGACAACTTTTAACCAAGTGGGCTAGCAAAACATATTGTATTGTTTAGTAGGAGGATTAGGGGTGTTGTTGTTGTTGTTGAAGACAACCTTGGAGAGTGTATTCATAAAAAAATATTTTCACACAAGAAGTTTTTTTTGCTTCTTATTGTTGTTGTGGAAGACGACCTTGGAGAGCGTGCTCATAAAAAAATATTTTCACACAAGAAAAAGTTTTTGCTTATCGAAGACAAAAAGGGTTAGATCCCGGTTAACTTACCTGGAAAATGCACATTTTCCTATATGTTTCTAATTTGCCGAGATTGCACAGGGAATGGGGCAAAGAGCATACACAGATCTAAAAGAGTAGCAACCCGGAAAAAAAAATATAAAATCGAAGTAAAACTGAAACAATACTCTGCAAAAATTTAAAAAGGGCATATTCAAGCTTTATACCTCCGGATATGGGTTAGGGACCTAACCCCTCACGTAAGTAGAATAATATATTTCAATGTAATAAAGGCCAATATTAAAAAGGCCTAGCAATAAGGAAGAATAACTCAAATGTAAGAAGACCTCCTTAGTTGGTGCCCTGAGATATTGGGCCGAGTACTATTCTTGGACCCCACACGTATATCAGAGAGCTATAGCATAGGGAAAACCCTTGTCTGTAGAACCCTTGAATACCCTATCCCTTAAGAAGGAAACAAAAACAGAACACACAGGATCTATTACCGCACAACTATGTCTCCTACATTCGGGTTGCGAAATTACTACGTCACATTTCTTCTTGTTAAGCATTTGGGAATTTCGTCATTGCAGTATTCTTCAAATAAGAGTATAACTCTACAGGAGTAAAAAAAAAAAATCTAGATCTTTTTGGCACAATTATTTGAGACCTATCCCATTGGATTCCTCTCTTCACCCTTATCGCAATCATACCTATCATTTTTCAGCAAAAAAAATCTCGTGGACCCAACACCCTTATTTGGGCTTTACCCCATTGGATTCCCCTCGTCGCCCTGATCGTTGTGATACACTTCGCCCACAACCCATTTTCTATGTGGTCCCACCTGCCCCTTGTCATTTTCCCTCTTCATCCTGGCCCACACCCGTAGCCAAGACTTGGAAGCTCACTTCAATTCCCTGTACTCTAATTTCATAGAAACCCGACAAGAAGTGAGACAGCTCAGTTCCAATGTTTCCACCATCAATAAAAACATGCATTCCTCCTTCGATGCCAAAATGGAGGACATCAAACATGACCTTGCTACCCAGCTTGTATCCTTCAATACCCAACTTGCCTCCTTCACTACGATGATCTGCGCCAAGCTTCATATCCCTACAGATCTTCCCTCCTCTGACCCACCTTTGCAACATGAAGGTGAAACTTCCTCTCATTCCCATAATTTATAGCCCCATCACCTTCAGCGTGACCTACACCTTCCATGTGTGGATGTGACCAAATTTGATGGCTCAGATCCCACTGGTTGGGTAACTCAAATGGAACATTATTTCTCTTTGTATGGAATTACATATGAGTTTTCCAAACTCCGATATGGTTTTCTCCATCTAGATCAAGAACGTTGGAAATGGTGGCAATGGAGAAAAAATGTCCGCCAAGGGTATGTAGCTTGGACACAATTTGTGGCAAATTTTTATGAACGCTTTGACACTAACATCAACCATTTAGGTCATTTGACAAAGTTGAAACAATCAGGCACAATGGAATACTTTATAACAACTTTTTAGCAATTGGCTTTCCGTACAGAGGGCATGTCTGATTCTTTTTTTTCGATAATTTTTTATCAGTGGCCTCAAGGATGAGATTCATGCCCATGTCCTCATGGCTCGACCTCAAAGTTGGGTGGAAGCTACTAAAATAGCCAAGGAAGCACAACAAGTTGTCTCTTCTCAAACCCGAAAACCCTCCTTTATTCCTCGCACTAAATCGGTCAACCCCACTCCTGCTTCTACTCCACTAAAGATCTAGAAATTGACCAGGGCATAAATGGTTGAACGCCAACTCAAAGGCCTTTGTTATAATTGTGATGAAAAATATTTTCCCTCTGTTATAATTGTGTAAGGAACAAAATATTTTTATGGCCATCTCAGAGGATGTTTTGGAAGACGATGTTAAGGCTTCCCTTGTGGCCATGTCACCTCAACCCACTAACATGACCGTTCCCTCCGACCCTCCCGAAGTTGAACTAGGCATTTCCCTTAATGCTCTCACTGGCTTCTTTTCTCCCCAAACCCTCAAGCTAATTGGTTACATTAAGCATCGGAAGGTCATCATTCTTGTTGATAGTGGAAACACCCATAATTTTATCCATGCCGTCAATAATTTTCAAATCATGATTTCCAATCGTGGTTCCATGAAATGTGGAGGGCGTTGTGAAAAAGTGTGTCTCCAAATTGGTCAGTACCACATGAAATCTCATATGTTTTTTATCGACATGGGAAGTTGTGAAATTGTGTTGGGTGCAGAATGGATAAGGACTTTGGGTCCCATTCTCATGGATTTTAAGGAATTAACCATGCAACTCCACCAGGAGGGCCAACAATATAAGTTCCAAGCATCATCATTAATTCCCTGGAGATCATCAGTTCCTGTCGCATGGAAAAGCTACTCAAAAAAGGTCATTTTGGAATTATTGCACAACTCGATGCCATTCAAGCCACTGAGACACCCTTTGTGTCATAGGACCTCAATCCATCCTCTCCAAACATCAAGTTGTTTTTTCCACTCCCCAGGGACTCCCTCCTTTCTGTGGTGTTCATGATCATTCAATTCCCCTTGTCTCCAGTAACCTTCCTCCCAATATCCATCCCTATTGTCATCCCTTTTCCCAAAAAAATGAAATTGAGAAAATTGTTCAAGAATTTCTCAACGCAAGCGTTATTTGTCCTAGTACAAGCCCCTACTCTTATCACATGGTCATGGTCCTTAAGAAAGAATGTTCTTGGTGCATGTGTCCTCACTTATGCACCCTAAAAAAACTCACCATTAAAGACAAATTTCCCATCCCTGTCAGTGATGACCTCTTGAATGAATTGAGTGGTGCCCAGTTCTTTACTAAACTTGATCTTCATTCTAGCTACCACCAAATACATATGAACGAGGCAGGCATTCCTAAGACTACATTTTTAACTCATGAGGGACACTATGATTTTTTGGTAATGCCATTTGGCTTGTGTAATACTCCCTCCATTTTCCAGAGCCTCATGAATCATGTCTTCCTTCCTTTTATCTATCATTTTGTCTTATTTTTCTTTGATGATATCCTCATCTATAGTAAAACTTGGACATACCACCTTGCTCATGTGATCAAGTTCTCCATCTACTCTCTTAGCACCAACGTTTCCTCAAATAATATAAATGTGCTTTTGGAACCTCAAAAGTTGAGTACTTGAGTCATCTTGTTGGCAAGGTCAACGTCAGGATGGATCCTAAAAGTATTGAAGCTATGTAGGATTGGCCTCACCCAAAGACTCTCAAAATATTGCATGGATTTCTAGGTTTAACAAATTATTATCACAAGTTTGTTAAGAACTATGGAAATATTATGGCACCTCTCACTGCTATCCTTAAAAATAATTATTTCACTTGGACTCCTGCAGTTGCTCAGGAATTTCAAACCTTGAAGGGGGCCATGTGCACCACTCCATTCCTGGCCCTTCCTGATTTCACAAAGACCTTTGTCTTGGAATGTGATGCTTCCGGGAAAGGAATTGGATCAATCCTTATGCAAGAGGGTCGGCCTTTGGCCTTTACTAGAAAACAACTGTCAAAGCAAAATTTGGGAAAATCAATATATGAAAAGGAAATGTTGGATATTTTGCATGCAATGGATATTTAAAACCCTTATCTGCCCGTGCAACACTTCCAAATTAAGATAGATCATCAAAGCCTCAAGTATTTTCTAGAACAATGCCTTTCCTTCCCAAGCAACAAAAATGGGTGACTAAGCTCTTTGGATATGATTATGAGATCATTTATAAGAAAGGAAAAGACAATGTGGTTGTTGATGCACTTTCCAGAAAATATGAAGATGAAGGGTCCATTTTTTCCCTCTCATACATTGTACCAGATTGGCTCCAAGATGTTCGCCAGGAATGGCTACACAATCCCAAAATTTGCATCTAATACAACAATTGCTGGCCAATTCTCCAATTTCCCTAGGGTACTCTTGGCACAATGATGAGTTTCGATACAAAGGTCGTTTGTATTTAAGTAAGCACTCAAAAATTAAATCCACGGTACTTTCTAAGCTTCATGCTACACCCATTATTGGGCACTGAAGGTTTACTAAAACCTATGACCGGGTCAAATGTTCTTTTTTTTTTGGGATGGTATGAAACATGACGTTTTTTTATTTTTTGGTTGAATGTGATGTTTGTCAATGAACAAAAGGTGAAACAGTCAAAGCTCCTAGCACACTATAATCGCTTCTGATTCCACCTGCTATTTGGAGGGATATCTCTATGGATTTTATTGTAGTCTTACCTAAATCGAGCAATAAATCAGTCATCGTGGTGACAGTTGATCGTCTTTCCAAGTTTTCTCTTCAACACCCATTTACAACCTCCACTGTGGCTCAAATTTTCATGGATCAAGTCTTCAAGCTTCATGGCATGCCTCATTCTATTGTTTCTGATCGAGACCCCACTTTCACCAGCAATTTTTGGCAAGAAATGTTCAAGCTACAAGGCACCTAATTTCATCTCAACACAGCTTATCATCTCGATACTGATGGTCAAACTGAAGTTTCCAACAAGTGTTTGGAAACATATTTGAGGTGTTTTGCATCAAAACATAAAAATCAATGGGCTCAATGGTTACCACTAGCTGAATGGTGGTACAACACTTCTTACCATACATCTACCTGCATGACTCCTTTTGAAGAAGTATATGGAAAAAATACACCTTCAGTTCTCTCATACCTACCAGGTGTCTCGAAGGTCCAGGCGGTTGACCAAACGCTTACAGTTTGAGAGGTTATTCTCCATACCCTCAAAGACAATTTGGTCATGGCCCAGGATCACATGAAGCAATAGGCAGATCAAGGTCGCTCTGAACATCAATTTGCAGAAGGAGATCAGGTGTTTCTTCGAATACAACCTTATAAGAAAAATTTCCTCAAGGCTAACCATTGTTAGAAACTGGGGCCCAAATTTTATGGTCCTTATACCATTCTCAAGTGTGTGGTACAGGTGGCCTATCAGTTAGATTTTCCTAGTCATTCTAAGCTCCATATTGTTTTTCATGTTTCCTGCTTAAAGAAGTTGATTGGAACTAAGTGTGAAACTCAAACCAAACTTCCCGAGTTGGAGAAAGAAGGTTCCATTTGGTTACAGCCACAAGCAGTTTTGAACCAGTGTGAATGTCATCTACGTTAGTGCACCATCAAGAAAGTGTTAGTCTAGTGGAAAGATACAATTCCAGCGGATGCCACTGAGGAACCAACTACCATTCTGCAACATTTTCCTCATCTCAAGCCTTGAGGACAAGGTTTTTTTTAAGGGGGAGGACATGTTAGGGACCTAACCCCTCATGTAGGTAGAATAATATATTTCCATTTAATAAAGGCCAATATTAATAAGGCCTAGCAATAAGGAAGAATAAGTCAAATGTAAGAAGACCTAATATAAGCTTCCACTTCTAGAAGGATCTTCCTCTAGATTGTTCTTTTGGATAGACATATTTAGTATAAATAGGAGTAGAGGGTCTGAGAAGTTTTTTCTTGGATATTATTGTAATAGAGATCTGCTCTGTTGGAGGTTTCCCCCTCAAAGAGGAAAGTGAACATTTCTCTCAATAATCAAAGTGCTCTTTCTAGTGTTATTCTGGTATTATTCTGGTATTATTGTGGTTATATCATTGTTTCCCTGCCATTTCTAGCTAATTATTTATGTTCTGCATACTATTTTATATTTGGTTTCTACAATCTAACTAAAATGGTCATATCTTGGGCAAACAAAACCTTTTCGAGTGAAACAAAAAGTGTTCATGACTAAAACAAGCACTTTAGATGCAATGGAACAGTCCTCTCAACCCATAAATGTACGAAAATGGAAGAAACCAGATATTATGCAACTCAACTTCACAATATCGATCTACAATGGGAGAAGGTCTTCAAATAGGCTCTGATACCATGTTCGACAACACATGCATTCCAACATAGGACAAAAACCTTCAGTAACCACTCACACAACCATATCAAAGATCAACACATTGATGTTTTGACGTGGTAAAACCCCTATGGGGAAATATCCACAGGCCCATCCAACACGGTCACTTGGATCAGTGTATTAATGAAAAAGAAAAAAGATTACAGAGAGATTTTACAAGAGAGTTTCTCACAATCGATCATCGAAAAATGACCCTCCATGCAATTTAAATAGATATCATGGACTAATCGGGTGCTAAGCCATAGATCAATGTAGCCATTAAGATTGAGGAGAATATGAACCGTCAGATCACTTTATGTTAGGAAAATATCGTGACAGTAAGATTTCCTAACTACAAATGCATACTAAAGAAACACACTTTTACCTAATAGACACATTAGACCAAGTAGGTCTTAACTAAATCCTAAGTGTCTAAATATCCTAACCCTATTCATATGTGAAACGATTTGGGCTGCAAAGAATGTCCAATATGAGTCTGTAAATATTGCGCAATTGGAGACAACATTTAGAGGTCATTCACTAGTATAATACATGAAACTACAGAGTACCACACCTATAGGACAAGCCAGAAAGTTAGCAGAAATTAGACAAGCATTGTTGAAAGAGTTAAAAAATCCAAAGTCTAGGTCATAGTACATTACAGAGTTGAAGGAAATCAAACATGTGTAGAATGAATCTATTTGGGATAATGACCAACATTTTAAGGATCTGATGGGTAGACTGACATTCCATATCCTTGATCAACAACAACAAGAATGGTTTATTGTAGTACTTATGCCACACATTCACAGGTCATTAATTCAACCGAAGGTTGTGTCACAACCTAAAGAATTGGAGATTGCAACGAAATTGGAAGCATCTCTTGTAGGATATAGTGGAGGGATGGCGCAAGTCCATACGTAGTTAGTTTCCTTGACAATTCAACTCGAAAAACTTACAAAAGGAAAGAAGAAATGGGAACAAATTAGGTGTACCAAGTGTAGGACTGAAGGCCACCATAAGGACGAATGCCCAACATTCACATAGTATTTTGCGACTGGAGCATTGTATCCATTACCAGGAGAGGTATATTGTAAAATATGCAATAAATGGGGGAATCATCTGACTAAGTGTCTGTTATTGTAGAAATACCATAGTACACCAAGGAAATTATTTTGTAACTTTTGCAAGTCATTCGAGCATGAAGAGAAGGATTGTCACACATTTGATTTGATGAGAGAGAGCACTTCATATATGTACAGGATTCAAGAGGAGAATTATACAACACAAGGAGGTGGTCCACAATATAATATTCAGAGAGGATTTAACCTAGGAAATCGAGGAAATTTTCGTAGAGGTTGAGGCAGATGAGGTAGAAGACCGATAATATGTTACTATTGTAATCCACCAGGACACTTAGCTCATGACTACCTGAATCCATGTACAACCTACACATATTGTAGAGCATTGGACCATGCGATAGAATACTATCCTCAACTACTGGAGAAGTGGAAGGAAAGAGGGAATCATACCCAGAATTGAAATCAGAATGTATAAAAGATTTCAGTCAAGAAACACAATGAAGGACCTAGAATAACTATTGTTACACACGAACGAATTATAATACGGGTGTTGAGGACAAGATATGAATTGATCTTACTCAAGAATTTTTAGACTTTACTTGGCTAAAGTAAAGTAGACGGGAATATCACCCTATGTTTATAGACAACAAAAATATATATCCTAACTCACAAGTATTAATTACAAGTGTTTAGGCTAGTCTTTTATAATAAAAAAAACTTGTTGGAAATTCACTTTTTATGTATTTTTCTAAAAATATCAGTTTTTGAAATAAATGTAAGAACAGAAGTAAAGACACCAAGATCATAATAAATGTAGATGAGACATAAAACAATCCCATATTTCATTCTAATTCACCAAAGAGTCATTGTCTTTACAAAACTTCACACATAAATCTTGGACCAAAGTCAAAATTAGAAATCCCCGATGGAACATACAAAAGGACCTCTGATAGAAAAACAAAACTGAACTCTAAAAGTTGGATCAACTTGCCACATATTGTTTCCCACTTGACTCTACACAATAGCCTTTATCAGTCATGAAAGCTAATTCACAAACAGACAAGTCTACACAGACTATCAAAGATAGATCAACACCTCTGAAGAACAACTGTCTGAATGATTTGATTCAACCCTGAATGTTGTTGTCTACAATAATACCCTGCTATCAAAAAAGAGAATTAGGCTATGATGAATATATGAATAAATGAAAACTGAACTATCTCAACATAACTCAAAGAGCAAACCTTAGCATGCCTTGTGCTTCTATCCTCCCCTTGTTCCTCTCCTTAGTTCATCTTTTAACAATTTAGAATTGGTTAGAGTAGTTGAACTAACTTATTAGTTAAGCTAACATAAGGCCTTAACTAACTTTAGTTAGGGGGACCGGTAGTAATTATAATAAGGAGCATCATTAAATAATAACTAGTAGTTGGGACCCCTTGTGAGGGGTTTGTAATTAGAGAAAATATGATATAATGAAAGGGAAGAGAATGATAACAACAATCAACTGTAAACAAACCAATAAACCTCACTGCAATCCACGCAGAATTCTGCCACTTTTATCCAATCTAACACAAAA